>LKTO01000224.1:0-76652 GCA_001399465.1 Hymenoscyphus scutula
GCTTCTGTCCTTTCTTCTCTTCTCTCTTTAGCTTAGAATCCTCGTATAGACAGTTCCACAGTGCCTAACTTACACCTGGCGTAGTCGTGCATTCGTGTGCGGTCCATAAGCTGTGCGTGTCGTCACAGGTATATCGTCGGCAGAGGATGTTGTAGTAGAAGCTTTAGCCTTATGTAGTTGTCTCTTTTAGGCTTTGTTTAGTGCGTGTACACGCTTACGCTTAGTACTTATATTAGATTGTGTATTTAGTTGAGTTTGAGTAACTTCCTCAAGAGTAGGAAGATCCTTAGATACTGATTCTAATACAGGAGGTCCTACAGTAGGTAGTAGAGTAGTCATAGTAGTGGTGGGTGTTGAGAGTAAATTGGTGTAGTAGAAGATAAGCGCTTGTATATATTATTAAAGGGGGGTGAATTAAGAAGGGTTGCGAGGGTCTTACATAGAAAGGATTAATATTAACTCTTAAATTTTTTAAATAATAATTTATATAATAACTTAATCTAAACACCTATACTACTTTTAAGAATTATTTAGAATTTAAATAATATCCTTAAATAATACCTAAATAATACGCTAAATAATACGAATTAAATAATACAATCCAAACAGGCTCTAAATTGGCCGTACTTTCTGCTTACTAAATTACGGCAAGTCTCGCTAAAATGCTGATACCAAGTGTGCAGCCATAACTCTACGCGGGGAGTAAGTACAACTTTTCAATGCGACAACTCTTAATAATAATTGTTAGATGCACTACATCTGTTACTAATATATGTTGCGATACTATACCTTCTTTTAAAAGTTAAAAAAGTTGTGGCGTAGGATACTGATAATAAATTAAGTAGTCCACTACCTTCAAAATAAACACAAGTCCAGTTTTGGTGTGCATCACTTATTAACCGTAGTGTTGTGTTGGCGACCGTACTAGTAGGTACAGCCAATTTAATCGATTCCGAGTTAAGACGACGAGAGCTTAACTTCCTTTCCCAGTCTCGTGTCAAGTGGGTGCCTGCAGCAACCCTCCTCAGCTGAAACGGGATTTCTACAATTACAGTCACGACGGCACAATGAAGCTGCAGAAACAGAATCGATTTCATCTAAACTAAGTACAACCATATCCAACAACCGCGACAGAATTCTGTGTGAGCTCGAACCTATTTGGAGTTAGTCTTCAGTTCTTGACTGATAATGAGAAGGTCCAAGATCAGGAACTTGAGTAACTGTATCAGTTCTCCAAGGTGAAATAATTGTTTCGTCAAAGATTGACTCGGAAATACAGCATATATTTGGATTCATCAGAGAAAAGAGAAGAGTGATAAATGAAGAGAAATCAAGCTTACCTAGACAGGGAATATTACAAATGAATTACGTGATCGAATACCTGCAGATGCGTTGAGTGTTAGCGGCAACTCATCAAATGGTAATCGAAAATATCGTGATGTCTGAATAATCAAAAGGCAAATTTCAGGCTGACAAAAGATTAGCGGAGCTCCTGAATGGTGGAATGAGTGCGACATACCTCATTAAATCAGAATTTTTGTTATACGTTCAGCGATCCGAAGATCTCAAACAGTGTGAATAAGTTTCATCATTTGATGCCAAAGAACAAGTACGCGTGAAGAAGAAAGTTGGTTACCTAACAAAACACATGTTAGTTAATGTCTGCATTGATGGCCGTATTCGTAGATCCCAAAGACATCATGCAATGGATCAGCTGACGAGTTCTCAACATTCACTTCTCAACCGCCTACCCTCACAAGGTTTGTACGCCTTGCTTTTGATGAGAAGTAGGGGCGAGAGTGCATAGTCTGTCCGCCCGTTCGTTCAAAGTTCGTCATAGTATGCATTGAGGAAAAGGACCGAGGGATGGATGTGTACCTAATCATTGAAGCAATGTTAGCAATATGTCCTCAACAGCGAGAACATTTGATGCAAGAGACAAGACAAGAAGGGTCAGACAAGGCTGAAACTTTTAAAAGACAGAATCTACATGATAACTTCGGAATGAGGAATTCCTATTGTGTCAATTCATCATCACACCCAGGCGCGACGGCCAGTGCTGGCAGCAGAAGAAAAAATGTGCGAACGAACCTTTTGAGTTTTGACTGAAGTTGGTGATGCGCGACGTGTGATGCGAATAAACTGCGCGACCTTTTGATGCGTTAGCCAAAGAACTTGACATTGGTGTACGATGCAGCCCATGTCGATTGAGGTGGATAACTCAGAATAATAGACAAATCCCCATTGCAGTGTAAGAGTTGGATTGTTCAATTATGTGTTTGTCTCATCATTGAAGGATTGGGGCAGGTGGAGAATTGGAATTGTGGGAGCTTACCACGACGCGCAAACGCTGGAAACAGAACCTGATTGCCAGGTTGTTAGAAGAGTGCAATCATGTGTATCGATAGCCAAGAGGCATTGAGTACTCCAGTTGCCTCGAGAAGTTGTTGTTGTCTGTTGTATTGAGGAATCGAAGCAAGTGCAGGTGAGAAAAAGTTCACGATCTTTTCAAGGCTTGGTGGGGAGCTCTTAGCGCGCAACACTAAGCCATATTGGGTAAGGCCCATCAGCCACACCTGCATGTGACCTCGGCGTCACCAATTGTGGCGAACCCCATATCGTCCCCTCTCACCTACTGGTAGACATACAACCTCTTTGGACTTGTCTCAAAAAGATAACATCTTTGGGATTTTGTCAACCATGGCTCACAGTGGAGGGGTTTGGGCTCCCATAGCCCTTAGGACCTTCAAGTAAGTCTAATCCAGAATACGAATCGCAAACTCTCTCTTCCCAGCGTGTTATGACTCCGCACTTCCCAAAGTCCAGGTACTAATTGTCGCAATAGATACGCCTTCAAGAAGACTTCGAATCTTCTGAAAGCTCGCCTTTCCAAGGTTTCACAACCATTAAATCACGAACTCCAACCTATCCTCGTGCGAACAACTCCTCGACAACCAATTCACCCTGCTGCACTTCTTCGACAAAACAAGGGAAGATGGTATACTACGCACAGTGCTATCAATGCATCCCTTCGCAGATTCATGAGCAGTGGTACACAATCCGCTCCCCGATATAATCGCGCCTCATTCCCCTCATCTGCCACTGCCAGGGCCGTTGGCAGATTGACTACTCGAGCTCCATTTGCTTCCACTCTGCGCCCAAACCTAACTGGAGGTGCCCTTCCTCGGTCCGCAGGTGGATATAGTCTGGGAAACGGAGGACGAGCTGGAGCTCGTTATTTCTCCCACACACCTGCAGCGCCAGCTCAGGTGATGAACGACGTCTCAATCGCGATTCGTGCTTTCTTTCTTTCAGGAAACAAGGCTCAATATGATGGAACAACTCCATTAGGAGAGAAAAGATACCGTAGTGTTTCGAACCTACAGGCAGAGACGGGACGCAAAATGCGATCAATCCCTAGACATATTCCCGGTTCATTTATCGACTTTGCAGTCAACCCCACCATCACAGCGCTCACCCCACTTGGCAAGATTTTCCCATCTGGCTCTACGATGGAAATCTCTACTCCTCATTTGAATACTGAAGGTTTCTTGGATGTTCTATCCGTTGACTTCGCTCGCGCTTTGAAGGATCTTGCGGCTACATTAGGCGACTTGAAGCGCCTTTCATCTTTAGGAGATTTGCCTATAACTTTAGAAGAGAAATCCATCCTTCGAGTTCGATTCCCAGGATGTGACGCCGAGACTGTTGAATGCCTTTGTGACGAGGTTGGTGTCCAGAGAGGTATGATTCATCAGGACCAAGACTTCGATCACAGTGTTGGGGGTAATATGGCTTTAATGTTTCCATTTGCCTCGACATCTGAGAAGGATCTTTCCTCGCCAGGAGGTTCTTTACGATCACAGACTGGTCACGATTTGTTCGATGATGAGGATAGCATCGACGAGATAATCATGCAAAATCCATGGCTCGACGGATGTGAAAGCATGGGTTCGTCCAGTGAACATGAATCAGCTTATTTTAGTAAGCCTGGAGAACTACAAAACTCTTCTTCTGATTTTGAGGGCTTGGAGGGTATCTACCGATTCATTGAGCAATGCGATGATGCGCGTCGGCGATGATCCACTCTTTTTTTTCTCATTTGTACATCTAATTGATTTGGGATTTGGATTTATGGTAGGGTGCTTCTGATTGATGATACACCTGGTGTTAAAGCTGGCCTGGTATTGGTGCGGGGTTTGGGGGACGACGAACACTCGCTCAACTGTATGTAACTAAATTTGATAACTTAGCTCGGACCTGAGTCACTTGTTGTGACAGGAATACTTTTCAGCGAACTCTCTCATCTATAGTTCTCGATATTCCAGTTTCCCTTTGAAGCTGGAGCAACGAGGACTGTCTAGTACAACCTCTGGAACATATAGTTATGTAGCTTTTTTAATTTGTCCTGTTTTTGTGGTTCCTTGGTTGCTTGTGGGACCTCGTACTTCCTTTCTCAAATAAAAATTGAGCTACAAAGATCATATCATGGAGTTTTAACTCCGCTTGCTGTGTACTTTCTTCCTCATCTCCCTTGTTCCCTCTACCCCCCAAATCCCTTCAACTCCAACCATCTGAACGGCGGGAACACAATGTGACAGTGCCCGTAAAACTGTTAGCTAACCACTGCCCCATATCACCTCTATACTCTCTTCCAATTTCAAGGCAATCGGACCCTTCTCCCAAGCCTGGTACATGCCCACAATTGCTCCCGAGAATCCAATCAAGAATGACAATAGAGTTGCTAGTCCCATAGGCAGCTTACTCATGCTTTCATATATGGAACCAATCGAATGACTCTCCGGTCAATTTGTGGAAGAGAAGATGCTCCAAGAGGACTACTGTGATACAGGACCATATCCAATAAGCCATGACTGGAAGGAAGTTGTCGAAGATGGTGAAGAGCTTGTTACAGCCAGCGACGGAGTGGGTAGGTGTGATACCTGTATCAGTCCTTTTATATGGGTGGAATTGGAGCTAAGCGAGATTTATCTCGACTATTGTAATGATACAGCCGTATGCATAACTAGCGAGAATATCGGATTTTCCACCCCATCAAAAAAAAGTGAAAATCAACCTGCCCTGCTTTTTATAACTTAACAACCACAACTCTAAAGTCTAAGCGCTGTTGATTAATTAGACTATAGAGTATTCTGATTTAGTTTATCTACTTTTTATTCTATATAGATAGGTTGTTATTTAGGAATGTTAGGAAGTGTAAAAAGTTAAGGCTAGCCGGTTTTTTTTGGTTTTCGCGCTGGACGTCTTGGCCTATCTTGGCTAGTCTTGGCGTGAGACCGAGGGGTAAAGAGGGGTAAAAATCACTACCTATACTCTATTATATCTTTACTCCTATAGATCTAAAGCTTAGATGGTTAAAGAGGAGTATACTATATAACTTTTAAAGTAATTCTATAAAGTTTTTTTTATATATAGAGGTGTTATTCTCTAGTAATAATAAGAAGAGCTAAAATTCATATAGTAATTACTTTTCTATTTTAGAAACTCTTATATATCTTAACAACAACCTCTCTAAATATTATAATATAACATCTAATAATAGTATAAGAGTACTAGATTAAGTACATATATATATTAATCTATATAGAGACGTTGTTGTTAAGTAATACTACGAAGGGCAAAAGTCGAGTTCTGATTTTCACTTTTTTTTTCGCGGGGTCAAAATCCGATATTCTCGCTAGTTATGCATACAGCTGTAACACACCGGAACCAGCGAGGAACTATCTGTGGATAGCTTCCCAGGGCCTGTATGATCAATGACGCGCTGTTACCGAAAGTTACATTATTGGTGATGAACCCAGTTCAAGGGCCACAACACAGAAGCCACCAAGACCACTTAGACGGTTGTAGCAAGTAAAGAGAAGAGCGCCAGATGATATTTTATAGGATTTACTCCATAGAGCATTGTGGATACCAGTCGGAATCTCGACTCCAATGGTATTGCCGAATGTCAGAGATAGCCATATACCAAACCATGCAAAAGCAAAAACTATTCGTTTGAGGTAGGTCTTATAATAGTAGATATAGAAACCTGTACTGACTGCTAAGAAAGTATTGGCGCTTGTATATATAAAGGTAAAGAATGAGCACAGTTTGGCATTTATAGTTGCGGAATCACCAGCCGAAGTTGTAGAAGTGTCGAAATTCTTGTTAATAGAACCTATCAGCAAAGAATTTCCAATGATTGTAGGATAAATCAGAGCCTGATATTCTGCGAGTCTTCGGCATCAACTAGTCGATTCCAAAAGTAGCAATCAAACCAATGCAAAGAGCAGCGATAACAATTCCCACAGCTAGACTCAATCCACCACTGACAGTTGTAATAATTTGACCTGTAATGATATATCCAATAGTACTAAAGCCAATTTGCTGCACAATATTGCAAATGTTAGCAATCTTCGAAGCCTAATAGTCCATGAAATAATGTCCTAGAAGCTGCAGAAGCTAACATTAGCTTTTAAAAACACAACAACACTACTCGAAAAAGAATAGGTATATTATTATGATTCTCAGCCCGCTCTCGAGACCAAAAGTTGGCAAAGCCAATTCACCCGCAGAAAAAATAAATTGTAAATACAATCTACCCAGCTTAAATCTTAAACCAGGACCCAAAAATATCAATGATAATATTTACTGCTTGCAGGCTTATACTGAACCTTAAGGAGAGCATGTGGAAATATTGATGGAGAGGACGGGGCGAACTCTTTACCTCGGTCAACACACGCGTGATACCGTGAGTTTTCATAATTCCCCAATAACTCAACTTTTCTGAGGAAACAAAGTTGCGTGCTCTGTGGGCATCACCGTCGAGGGAGTGGGTTCTCCTACACCGGTCTCTTGAGCTGTCGGTCGTGGCTTGGATTTCTGTTGGGTCTACTACCACTGTCTTCTCGATGTCATGGTGACAAGTTGTAGGTCTAAGGAACAAACAAGAAGGAATGATATCCTGGGGAATGAATCATAAGGAGCAATGAGATGAGAAGCGGCAACAACGTCGCTGCTTCCCAACCTCCCCCCCCCACCTTTCCGGTACTCTTAAAGATTGCTTGAAGGCGTTCCCTGTAGGGCAAAATTAAACTTGCATAACATTTTGTTCTTTTCTTCCAAATTGGGATATCTCACAATCGACGCAAAAGCAAAAGAATCTTGTGTTTCACAAAGGGCCCGGTAACTTCGTTGAATACCTACTTTCACGACTCACGAAAAGACCACAAGGTCAAGAGTATCCTCATAAGATGCATGCCACCTTTATACCGTCTTTCAAATTTAAATACAAGTCTGTTCAACGAATTTACTTCAAATAAGATTAATTAGCAGTAGTAGGAAATCTGTATCTTCCCTATAGCGAGCGGCTCTGGTCAAGTTCTGTGTTACAGTTCTTCTGCAGTTTGATAGGGTGATATGCCTTAATAACGATGCTATTTTTCTGGTAATACTCTGTTACTTCTTGTTGTTAGTAGAATGGGTGAAGCTACTGGATTAGTAAGGTAGAATAATTCTTCTCAATCTTAGTTGATACACCTTAAGTTAAAAAACATACAGTGAAACCCCCTTTATATTTATATTAAGCTCTTTAATATAACTAAGACCCTAGTTGCTAAGCCTAATGCTTCAAGTTTTTCCAAAGCTAAGTAGATTTCCTTTCTACTCTTTTCCCCTCACGTTGGATAAAGATAGCTAAGTGGTATTAAACTCCTCCTTGGGGAGCTAGATTTTATTGTTGTCGTCGTACATAAAAAGTGTCTTGCGCCATCGTTGGAGATTTGGAGGACTGTTAAAAGGATCGAACGTTTGTGAAGGAGAGGATAGTCGAGGTCTCTTCGTACTCGAGGGTTGGGTGGTTGATCGGCCATGTCGAGGGCAGGTTGGGTAATAGAAGCCTTAGGCTCTTTGTAAGCGTTCTTCGCATGGTTGGGAAAATGTGTGCTATTATGTCTTCTTCTTAAGACGTGACTTCTGTAACTAATAAGCAAGTGCCTACCTATCTACACGTGGGTGAGTCTGTGCAGAATATTAGGCGAGCTGCTATAAGAAACCGATCCATCAAACGTTCAACGCAACACAAACCATACACATAAGTTGCTGTCATTCACCAACTGAAGAAAAAGAAAAGATAGTACCCACGCTAGTCGAGCCCCATATACGATGGACGAGTCCGTGATAAAGATGGTTTGGGCTTATTTCCCACGAGCAGTCTCCTGTCGATATGCTGTCCTACGAAATGTTCTACATCCGAGTAATTGCCTCCCCGGTTATTTTGTCTCTGTCCCTCTACATACCATGCTTGGTTCATCGTCTTGAGTCAAATCGCCCCAACTTCGAAAAAAATGGATTGGCTATTGTCCTGTTTGGGTCCTTCATTTTTTTCCACGGAGCCTTGATAGGACATTACTTCTTCTGGGAATGCTATCTCGAGGGCAGCACGTTAATTCTCAGCTTTCTTGGTTTAATCTTCATCGCACTGAACGAGTTCAAGGCGATCGCCCTCAGCGCCTGGAATAAAGTCAACGATGGCTTCCTCATCCTGTGGGATTCTATCAAGAACAACATCATCAATGTGTGGGATATAGGCAACAATATCAACATTGCGCACCACACAGGTGACCCACCTGCAGTCGACGAAGAAAGTTCAATTCAAAATGAGAACCAGCAGCACGACACAGGTGGCCACGGACAACCTGCAGTCGATGAAGAACTGGCAACTCGACACGAGAGCCGGCACGCGGACTGTATTCACTCGCGGAACTAGTCAAGAGTTTCCCTACGCGGAACAAGGGCACAATTCTCATAGCTTCGAACCATTCACCTGAGGTTGCGAAATTGAATCACAATCGTCTTTTTTCCTTGCTAGCGCGATTTCGATCTCATCGGCGAGCATCAGAAAGGAGTTTTATTTTTGATATTGGAGCATTACTTTCGAGTAGGGGATCTTTTTCTGTCTTAGTACCGAGCGCTCTTTTATTGTCGAAAGGACAATATTCTTGGCCAAATAGTCAGATAAACGAAATCATAACTATTTGCCACCATTGTTATTGTTTCTATCCGTGACATATCTGCAAATACTAAAATGGCCAGAGGACTACAAAGTGACGTAAATCGAGCATACCCTTTAGATTGTAAGACACAATATACTCACCATATTATACCTACGAGGATAGAGTCTCGTCTCTTAGGACTTCTCTCTACTAATTACCTATCAGACTATCATAATTATAATATAACCCTTAACGAATAGATACGAGCTATATATAAATACCTAGACTTATTCTCTACGATTCTAAGTAGTATAGATATAACTCATCCTCTATAACTAGAAAGGATGTTTCAACTTTATTACTCTTCTATAAAAAAGTGGTCCCGGGTAGAGCTACTAATTGGGCTAATACCAAGCCCTAAGCGAGGAAGGACATCACGTGTCATATATCTCCGTACTCTGGAGATTAACACTAAACTTATACTACCTCTCTTCAAGTATCACTTTCGGCAGTAATTATTAAAGTCTAAATCTCTAAGTAGCCATACCTCCTACCCCTCAATTTTACTACTCCTTGTAATACTTTCTACTATGAGTAAAGTAAACAGGTGACGCGAAATTCTAGTCAAAATACTCCCATCAGGTTTATTAGTCGTGTTTAAAGATTTAATGTATTTCTTCTAGAATGGACTATAAATGACCTTACCTTGGTCTTGAATCGCCTAACTTTCAAGTATATATTATTATACTCCCGGGGTAAAAAGCGAGGTATTCTCATTTCCTACGTAAAATGATCTCTTACTTTTAGCAGAAACCTAAATGCAAGATACTAACTAGAAACCAGAGACTGGAAAATATCGAGAGGGTGGGGGAAACGTTATATATGTGTATACGTTTACCGAATTCGAGTATATATACAAGTACGGATGAAATGGAAGAACTAAGTACTAGAGATACGTGTTTTGAAAGTTCACCTATGCTAGTTCATATATAAAAATCATATGCTTTGAAACAGAGGGTTGATCATGATTTAATGAACCAATGACAAACTTAACACACACGTAAAGGGGGAAAGTCGTAATAATCATAACAAACTATATACCAAACTATATGCAGGGAATTGAAATTGAGTATAGAAAGAACATTAAACCACATCCGAACCAAACCCCCCAAACTCCATTAACCCAAGTTAAACATCCAAGCCGCTTACTTTTTACAACAATCAGCATTACCACCAGCGACCACCAATTTGGACATCTTGTCCGCAGCATCAAGCACCTTGCTCTTGCTCGCGATTTGAGAGGGTGTGCTGCAATAACTTGGTGGAACATCTAATGCCGGATTTCTAACGAAGAAGTTTCTTGGTCGAAGTAGAAGCGTCATTGGCTCGGCAGGCATGATTGGGAAATCTTCTGGTGCCGGGAAGTGGGTGATACCAAAAGTGTGCCACAAAACAACATCAGTGTTGTCAATAGAAGCATCACCGTTGGCGATCCACTCGGGAATACCTCGAGAAGGCTCACCGGATGTTTGGGGAACGTGGCGGCCCGCTGGGTAGAGTTGCTCATCATCATCTGAGAACTGTTAGTGATCGTCTCGTTTATGGAGGCATTGGTACTTACATTGGGTGACATGGACAGCGTGTCTAGCAAAACCTGCTCGCTTCCAAACCAGAGATCCTTCCTTAGGAAGTAATCCAGGCACCTCTCTACTGACAAGCTTGTAACTCACTGGCTTGTGGCTGTGGGGGTTAAGTTTGTTGGTATTGCACATATCCCAAGTTCGAGAGGTAGCACCGTTGTAGTCACTTGTGGCCTCCTTGACTTTGGTGTACTTGGTCCTCTCTGCATAAAAGGCGTTGCCAAATGGGTTCTCTTTGCTTCCTACAGCACCGGCTCCTGGAGTTGCGTCGACTTGGAAAACGGTATTATTTGGTCCGTCAATGTTGGGATCGATTCGTAGACAGAAGAGATGTTGATGGTTGTGTGCGTTCACTCCCGGGTAAACTTCAGTTCCCCAACCCTTAGTATCCTCACCTGGGTTCATGGCATAGGTGTTCAGGATGCCTGTGAGCTTGATCTCTAACTGAACGGTACCGTCCTGGTGGAAGATCCAGTATACACAGTACTCGTAGTTGGCAGCTGTGAAAATGTGGGAGATGATCAGCTTGCGTCCTCTGGTTACGATGCATGAGTCATCTCTGAAATCGGTATGTTTGAACAAGATTCCTGCATCTTCTTCATGAATGCAGATAGCGTTTTTGATGGTAGTGCTATCTCCTGCGCGGTTGACGAATGCTGCATCCATGTAATGAATGGCACCTTTGCAATCACAACCTAGGGAGAGACTATTTGTCATGTATCCTCCGCCATATTCTCCGAGATCGAAAGCATGTTTTCTCTGATGTGGGTGTTCTGGGTTGCCATAAGGAACCACCATTTCAGCAAGAGAGAGTCTGTAGAAGATTGGTCGAACAGTTCCCTTGTCGTTGTATGTGATGTTGTTCAGGACAATTCCCTCTTTGTAGTTGAATCCTACGTGGACTTTCCAGTTTTGCCAATCGATAACTCGTCCCTCGACCTTGAATGAAACACCTTCAGGTTGGGTAATATTGATGGGCTTAATGTCCGTTCGGTATCCGCCCTCCTTCTCGATTGCATCAACATGGTAATTGTTGGGCTTCGCTTTGCTAACAGGCCGGCGAATTTCGGGGATATCAATGTGAACAATCTCCTGCTTCCCAGCATCGAAAATTGGGCAAAAATCCAGGGGGAATGAGTATTGACTGTCATCGGCGTGTGGTCGATAGTACATGAGTGCTTGCTGCAATCGAACATCGGATCCGAATCGGTGGTCATAACCAATTGTCCATGCTGTGATGGTTAGAACGAGTCTTGTTTGAAATTGCCGAGAATTCAAACAACTTACGATCACAGTAGACTTTGTGCATATCTTCTGCGGGCACACCACTAATCACACATTGCTCAATGACTTTGGGGTCTTTTCGGACAACGTGCTCCACGATTTGTAAATCTTCCATTGTGATCTGCCAACGCGTCAGTCACCAGCCGCCAATATCAAGTTGTGCTTTGCGAGACTTACCAAAGGTTGCACCCCATCTAGAGCCTCCCATTTGATGATTTTCCCAGCCTGCAAGTCAACCCACCCATCCACCACCTTTCCACCAGGTGCAATAACAACGACATCTGCGATTCGGACGGGCAGAGGCAATGATGGGTTGTCAAGCCACTTCAACATCTCCTTTTTGAGGGGTTCCTTGAGGGTGATGGCATTGTAGTGGAGCTTGCCATGTTCATTTCGGATGATGGAGACGGCAGACTCGATTTCAGCATTGGTAAGAGGATCGAAGGGATGCGGGGGAGGAGTGTTGCCGGTAAAATGTTGAGTGACGGACTTGAGTCTGTCGAGAGCCATCTTGGGGGGGGTATATTGCAGTTTGGGGAGGGGAATGGGAAGGGGAAGGGGAAGGGGGATTGAATATGATGGTTAACTGGAGAGGGGGAGGTCAGTAGAGATAGATATATAAATATGTAGCAATGGAGTGGAGGGGAGGGGACTTGGTGTATCAATTGGGATAAGAGACACCAGTCACTGCAGCAACGATAAAGTGGGATCGGTCGATAAAAGCGATACTCAATTCATTCTGTGAAGCTTTGAATAAGTCTCCATGGCGCGGTGGCAACCAGGAAACCCCATCGACCCCTCATAGAGCTTCGATTTGACGCCGATTCCAGAGCAGTCTCACAGTCAAGCTGCGATGCCGGTGAAGCTGGGGGTGGGAGAAGGTCGGGGTTGGCTGGATAAGGCGCTGATAAGCTGGTGCCAGGCGCGAGACGGGACTTTTTTCTTGTATTGGGTCTAGCGTGAGCAGTCTCGCAGTCTCCCCCCCGGGTTCTCCACGTTGTCCGCTTCCAGTATTACAGTCCATCCCCTTCACAGATCTTGTAGATACGAACATCTCGAGAGGGAAAGAAGATATAGGTAATCCATTTCTGTTCTTCTTTTGGTCTCCGGCATTTCACAATGGGTATGAGTAACACCATACATTTCACCACAGAAGAATCCCGAAACCCGGATAACGAAAGGAACTGCTGGATAGTCCCTTTTGAATTATTAGCAAAGTCTTTTCTACAATTTCTCTCATCCTCCACAAACAAAAAATGGCCATTGTTTGATGAGAAACACCTGAGTCCGGATTTCGAGATTTTTTCAAAACACCCCGCTCCTCGTTACCCGAGAAATCCTAGGCCCATCCAGACTATTACGTCTTGAATCTACAAGTCATCCAGATATGCAGTCTTTTCTTTTGTGGAAGCCAAGATTGTCCTACAATTTTTTCGTATTTTCTTCAGAATTAAGGCCAGCTCGTCCCAACAAACAGCAAGGTCAGTGTTTTTACCTAGTGATTAAACAAAAATAATCTTACTAAAGTCTACAACTACACCCAAACTTACAACCTCTGTTCAACGGTTGCAAGTTACTAAATCCCTGGGTCTAGCTAATACTAAGGGAGGTGAAAAGATTTCATTCATTATCCTCCTGAATTATCCCGTGTTTTCTCGGATTTTCTCGTCCCTTATTTCGGAAATTGAAGCACCAGAAGCCTGCCATGTCGAAAGTTGAAGAATCAGCATTCCGCTATCAGCCTATCAGTTGTGAATATTGATCACCTATTCAATAACACTATCGTAGAGTTTTGATTGGTTAGTTGGTCAAATACAGGGGTCTATTACCCCATCTCCACATACTTTTAGCGGCGAAGTCGCTCACAAATTCCCCTCTGTAAATAGAAGTTTCTATAATTACAAGCCATCTTCCTTCACAACTCTATCATACATGGCATTGTTTTCCGTGCTATTTACAGGTATTCTTTGGTTTCCTTTGGGCGATCCCAATATACCAAGTCAAGACCACACTCGCTAAATTGCACATCCCTTGTATCCAAATTCTGCGAAGTCCTTATGCGAAACCTGCTCCAAAATCCGTCTACATCCCTCAGTTCTTTGCACTGATACTCAAATCGACCATCTCGTTGGCAGCTTTCTAGAAGACTAAAATACACCTTCGAGCGGCGTCCACTCTCGTTTCATCACAGGTCCCTCTTCTCTCTCCACAGATTCATTGCTGTCTCTTGATTCGAAACAACGCATTCTCAGACTTTGAGCGGACGGCGGAAATATTGAAGCGGCAGGAATTTGCAGTGGCTTAAAAAGAGGGAAGATATCCTACTTGGTGGTCCCCGGAAAACGGGAATAATTTAGGGATCAGATATTTAGGCTTGCAGGTTAGTGGTGAGTTTCTCTCTCCTTGTAGTGCCCAGTTTTAGAACAAGCTATGAATGAACGGCAGAATGCTGAATGTAGAAAAGTTCATCTTGTTCAAACAGGTGGTTGAAAATCCGCCCTATCTGTATTTCAATCCGAAGGGAGTTACAATATTTGACTAGAATTTACAACTGCCTTTACAATCAAGCGTCTGGTGATTTGGTTTATCCCTTCGTATCAGGAGAGTAATTTTCCATCAACCAACGCCAAATCTTGCTGATAAGTGTTTTGTTAACGGGCCCCACTCTTTGAATTGCCTCGCTCTCAGAGCGGGTATTATCCGTGCAAAAGAGAATTTCTGAGGATTGGGCATCCGCATCTTCGTAAGCTAGTTTCCAAAAGCCTAAAAGCCTTTTAGCTGGGTGATTCCCCTTTTCCAACGCTCGTAACCACACTGCTGGTTCTACAATGTCAAACCTTTCTGGTGACAACTCCCGCACCCACATTAGCAGGTCTTTCCACGATGAACTATGAGTCTGGTTGACCAAATGATATACCATGCAGTCATCTCTCCTTGTGTTATTGAGAGAGATTTCAGTAACGGCCGCTGCGGCAATATCAAGTGGCAACCAGCTCAGGTTCTGATTGAGAGCGGGTAGGCATCCAAGTTGCGTAACTGTACTCAGTATGAGAGGAAATGCTTCACTGGTGTTCCAAATCCCATGTTCGGTATCTCCCGTAAGTTGTCCAATCCGTAAAATCTTAACCTTTCCTTTCATATTCTGGGCCTGAGAGGCATTAAAGCAAATAGCTTCAGCAACCCATTTGCTTTGAGAATACCCAAGACTGCCGCCAGCTTCTGGAGCATGTGAAATGTGTTCCTTGATGGGTGAGAAATGGGTAGAGTTTCGAACGCTAGCTACGCTTGAGCAAAAAATGAATTTTGCTGGATAATGGCATGACTCTGTAAGGGTAATGAGAGTTCTGATGCCGTGGATGTGGTCTGGGACGAATGATTTCAGAGGGAGTGCGAAGTTTACTGCCCATGCGGCCTGTAATAATTAGAATATAGAAAGATTTGAGACATGGTATGTTCTTACATGGATTACATGAGTAGTGCCTTGCCTGACTTCATTTAATCTTGAAGTGGAAAGTCCTAAATCTGCTTTCCTAAGCGTCGATGCTAAGCACACGACTGTGTCATCCGACTCGGATAGCTGAGACAATTGTCGCTGCTGCAGACTCCTGGAAACTCTCAATCGCGCCTGCTTGTCATCTGCTGCTCGTACCAAACATATGATTTTACCTGTGTTCGGGTCACACCGGAGAATGTCCAGCACGTGGGTACCCAATGCTCCTGTTGCGCCGGTGAGCAGCTAAAATTCTCAGCGTATGGTACGTTACTAACTTGGGGAAGAGCACTTACGACTCCGCGTGAAGGAGGTTCTCCAAATTTCTCCTCTTTATGGAGAAACTTGAAATTAGAGTATTGCTTGACGGTCTCCAACATTTCATCAGATTTTATCTCGAAACCATTTGAGGAGCCATCGCGGATCTCAAGTATGTATCGAGAAAGCCTAGCTGGTAAGTCACTGGCAGGAATTATCGAAATGGAAACGAAGAACTTACATGGCAATGTTTCCACAATCATAGACAACATTCCAAGGAAGAGATTCCGTTTCCCAACCAAGTCGCTGTGAATTTGTCAACATCTCGACACGTAGGTTAGAGCAATAGTGGTTAGACTATACCCTCTGTATCATGTTCTTGATTGCAACTGCCTTCGCCGAATCAACGCCATATTGATAAAACTCGGATTCATCATCTATATCAGACTTTTCGCTTAGCATTTCGACGACTATACTCCTAATGAGCGAAGCCATGTCTTCGTAGGTGTAGTGTGAGATGTCGTGCCTACTGCAATTAGAATGGTATATGTTTTCGATATCTTCCGAGAAGAGTTTCTCCGCGGCAATTCGAATTATGGTCCCCTTGCTGCTCCTCTCAAGTGCGGGTGAGTTTTGATTCATGATCACCATCATATCTCTCGATATTTTGGCATGACTCTCCCCCTCCACATTCGCCGCTTGAACGACTTCCCAAATTTCGTCTTCATGACTGGTTTCCTTTAAACAATCTACTGGAAATATGATTGCACCGGGAACCTGTTTTCCGTTTCCAAAAATGAGGACTTCTTTGATCAATGGTGACCTGGATTTGATAGAGTCTTCGATAGGAGATGGGTCGAATTTCTTCCCTGTAATCAAGGTAATCTGGCTATCACTTCTGCTGTGGTACCTCCAAGCTCCTTGAATTGTCGGGTGAGCTTCAAAGAGATCACTCGTTGCAAAGGCCCCATCAGGTCTATTTCTTTTTGCCATTTGAGGCCAATCTTTGGGAATAACCAATTCAAAAAGTCCAGGAGAATCGATTTGTGCCTCGAATCGGAGTACATTGTTTTTTGGCGAGGTGCGAAGATATTCCCAGTTTTTGTCAGTCTCGTAATTCCGGTGAGATGAAAGGAGGAAACCACATTCCGAAGAACCGTATCTTGAGACAAGGTTCACGCCTTCAGCGACTAAAGTATCTCCAATATTGGTAGGTAGTGCTGCACCTCCAACACCGACAAGTGCCATGTTTCTAAGCATTTCTATTCCGGCCGGATCTTGGGCGAGAATCTGAAGGATATAAGGAACACAGGTGAAGTATTCAATCTTTTGATTCGGTACACTGGAGGAGACAGCGACACAGGAAAGAATGTTTTTGGCTGTGATTGACACTTCGCTAGTCGGAAAAAGCCAAATGAGGGCTTCGCTTGTCCATGCCCGCAGACAATCAGTCACACCTGCGTGATATAACGGAGTTGTTGAAAGTGTAGCAGAGTGCTGTCCATTCAGACACGGTAAAACTGTCACAGCCCCATTGTGGGTCTGTAAGATTGGTTTTGGGAGTCCACTTGAAGTTCCAGAAGTATGACGGATATAAGCAACCTCAGAAGTTGCTTGTTTGCGCAGTGGTGTATATTCTATCATCTCCTCACTCGGTCTGACTACTTCTCGGATGTGTTTTTTCTGAGATTGCCAAAACAACAACTGGGATTCTAGGTACACGCCACCCTGAGCTGTTGACTGAGCAATTTCAGCATGCTCATTGTCGTGGAACAATAATGAAACATTACATGCCTTGCACAACTGTTGGATGGCTGGTGGCTTACACTGAGGTCTGTTGAAGAATCAGTAGAGAAACTCTTTGACATTATATGAATAACACATATACAAAAACGAATGAACTTACGCAATCAATAGTACAGAAACTCCAGCTCTCATGAGGCCTAACCATGCAAATAGGAAATCCAGCGAGCTCGAACAGAGGAGTCCGACGCAAGTCAACCTGTCCCCTTCCACTTGGCTTTTCAAAATATTTGTAAAACCTGCAGCAACTGCCAAAGAACCTGTTCGTAGTTCGCCAAATGCTACAGTCTGTTAAAATTATTTCCGACACACTCAGAAGTCACGTACTGAAAATATCGTGGCCCCATATTCCATCATTTCTTGGAATCGGGAAAGCAACTGCCCAATTATTTGCTACTCGCTTTGCTTGCAAATCAATGAGATCATTCATGGTCTTGAACTCTGAGGGGAGTTTAGAGTTGATCACAGCTGCTTCGCCTAACGTGCAGGTAAAGTAGTTCGCCATCGGGACAGCATTTTTGCTTTCGGTCGACATGTTTGAGTGTGTTCTGAAAGGAGATCTCTCCAGAGTTTCAAAGATAGAGCCTGGTGTTTTGTCCGAGTTCTTAGAATATGTTTCTACGAAGCGGGCATACGCTCAATGTTGAATACGTCATGACCGTAATCCCTTTGACGATAAGCGGGTAGATTGTGAGAAGCCCTAAATTATCATGCCACTCTTGAAATAGGACTAGATGAGTGATGATAGATCACACTGAAGATGTTTCTATTCTAGGAGTCTTCGGACATCACGATGCGTCATGGATAAGAATGGTGTCGTCAACTGTCTTATTTTCATGGCTTGAAGTCTAGTTCAAGCTCCTTTCATCAAAGTCTCGTGGTACACATTTAGCAGCGACTGAAATTAATATTGTGTAGAACACAAGAATACCTTCATCATGGCCACAAAACTCTCCATCAATGACTACGCTATACTGCCTAATTCGACAGTCAAGATCCCTCGTTTGGGTTTCGGGGTTTACAAAGCGGAGGGGGGGAAATGCACTGAAGCGACTTTGGCAGCACTTAAGACAGGATATCGCCATATAGACTCAGCCCAGTATGATATAACTTCTCGGATTCTTGTCTTGCGCTCCTTTGATTAATTTTGAACTTTGTAGGGTTTACGGCAACGAAAAAGAGGTGGGAGATGCGGTCCGACAATCACAGCTTAAACGCTCTGAAATTTTCATCACAACAAAAATTTACTTGGCAGCCGGGAGTGTGGATAGCACGTATGAAAAGCTTCTCCAGAGTGTAAGGAACATCGATGGAATTGATGGATATGTGGATTTATTCCTCATCCACAACGCGAGCGTAGGAGAAAAGAGTAGAAAGGAAATCTACTTAGCTTTGGAAAGGCTCCTTGACGAAAGAAAGACTCGAAGCATTGGGCTTAGTAACTGGGGTATTGGCCATATAAAGGAGCTCAAAACATATGCAAAGGTTTTTCCACCACATGTCATTCAACTTGAGGTATGTCAACCAAATTTGGGAAGAATTAAACTATCTTGCTAATTGAGTAGCTTCATCCCTTCTGCCAACAACGAGAAGTAGTAGAGTATTGCCAGAAAATTGGTATTGTTGTTGAGGCATATTGCCCTATCGTTCGTAACCAGAAAGCCGAGGATCCAACTCTGAAAGAAGTCGCAGGAAAGCACGGAAAGACTGTTTCTCAAGTTTTGATTCGGTATTGTTTGCAGAAGAATTGGGTTCCACTTCCAAAGAGCGAGACACCGTCCAGAATTGCCGAAAACGCGGATGTTTATGATTTTGAGCTGACGAAGGACGATATGTATGAAATCGATCAACTGGATCAGGGCAAGGCTGGGGCACTTGTGTTAGCCGTAAGTAACGAGTAGAGCTTTCTTTTAGAGGCTCGAAGAATAGAGTGGTGGCTACTTTTTTGCAGACTCACTTTGATTAAAGATACAGAAATTATCATATACACGTGCCTTATGTTGAAATTTGACTGAAATTCATTTCTTCTACCGTTCCCCGCCTAACATTCATACAACCTTAAAGTACTGACGTTGGCCCTACTCCACCACCTGCCTTTCACGATACGTATGGACAATAAAAGCGGCCAGTATCCGATATACAACCACCACGTGGGCCATGGGTCCCAAACTTCATATGTTCCGTCTTTCCAATATAGCAGATGCTCCTTCAACTCCCCCCATTTAGACAAAACCTCCAAAAATCCGATCCTGAAAGCCATGAGTTCCAACAATGGAATAATGAGACAAGTCACAATCTCATGAGCGATCCAATACTGCCCTGCTCCCCGTGGCTTGGCAATAAGGGGCATGCTGTCACCATCACCTCCATCTAACACGCTTAAGTAGGCGTCTACCATTTCTTCCCTCTGATCGTTGAAAAGGATAATAGCTGTATGAGTCCTGGGATTGCATTCAATAGGCCGCAATCTTTGGGTCCATTTCTCCCCAATTCTAACCTCATCAGCGAAAAAATCGAGTGAAAAATGCCCAGTCACTCCCTCTCCAAAGTTCTGTGCATATGTCTCCGTGTATTTTAACATTCCCCGAAACAACTCCGATTGTGGTGATAATGCTTGATATCTCATTAACAAGTCAGTAGAAGGACAGGCTGTAAAAGTCCGAACTTTGCCTCGCACAATCAATGCGTGCGTACAGTATTCTTCCCCGCTTATGAATTCTTGCAACACAAATGGTCGTTCGGTACTTGGTCGGAGACTTGAAATATATTCGCCAGTGGAAGCCTCAGAGGTCGATGGAAGAAGTCGCATTTCAGTTCGAACAGAATCCTCGATGCCAACACACTTCATGATATATCGTATTTTGTTTGTGAGGGGATCGAGTGGACGTAATATTCGCATGGCATCTTCGGTAGAAGTGACTGAATGTGTATCTGGAACTGGGAGATCTATTTTCCGGGTATTTTCGAGGAATGAATCTTTTTCGTGCAAGATTTTGGTTGTGCTGATGTCGAATTGGACGACTTTGCATTTCGTCTCCCTTTCTAAGCATTCTGCAGCCTTCGCATCTTCAAGGGCTGAAGCACTCTTGGAGCAACTGATATACAAGTCCACGTTTTCAGCTCTGACAATCTCGAGTAATTTTTCGGTTGAGGTTGTGGCGGAACTGGAATTTGGAAGTCTGTAGAATTTTGCGAGACACTTCGAGAACCGCGCACATACTGGAATTCCAAAATGTTCAAAATCGGCTCCGATGACTGTGTGACCTGAAAGATAGAAGGAACGAGCTATCGTGAGCCCCTTGCTCATTCCAACTCCCGTGATAAGCACTGTGCGGCGGCGAAATGTTGGCGATGCCTGTTTCTCGCGTATTTTACGAGCCTGGGAATCATCGTATCTCGAGAGGAATGAGCTGAAAGTTGGAAAAATAGTACATAGTGGCGCGAGAAAGATACAGAGAGCTATCAATGAGAAACTCTGCAAGAAGTGTAGATAAAGTGGTGAAGATGCATGGAGAGGCATGGTTGCTATGAAAGAGAAAGAGTAAATATCTAACTATTGGTGTGGTATATAGAGAAGGTTGACTTTACCCACTGATTTCACTGACGTAATCAACCCAATTGAGAGCGTCATCATGACACTCTAGGAGACTTTGGTGGGTTCTTTATTGTCTCTAAGTGCTTCACAAACCTCGTCAGCTGAAGTTCGCAGTATGGGCTTTGCGGTGGACATTGAAAGTGACAGCCGCGCCTGCATCCCTTACGCATTGTTCTAGTTTTGTGGGACAATCGATTGTTCCAATTATGTAGATTGATAGTTTAAATTATTCTAAGCCTTTTGGCAATTTACTTGGGTTACCCTGAATGAACAAAGAGGAGTAAGTAATTGCAAACGCCGCTTTCGGATTCATCGCGTGAAAGCCATTTAAGAATTCCTTTGTCATACTTCTGGGGAAAAAAAATCATATCAGCAATAAATCACACGAAACTGCCATCAGAGATCAGATCCAGCTAATCAATTTCCAGCAGCAGTGTTCTCCCCAACACAAACAGTGATCTCGACACCATCCTATTCTTAATTAGCTTTCCATAACAACCCCGATATCAAATGATGCTTACCGGTTCTCCAGACGGTTCATAACTTTCTTTCAGTTCGCTTTTGTACTTGAGGTTGGGATTGCCTTTTTGGCTGTCTTCCAATTCCCGAGAAAATTCTTCCCGCTTCTCCTCAACACTACTTCGCACATATTTCAAGTACTCTGGGTTGCCCGGATAGATAACATTATCGGCTGCAAGTACTGTGCCCTTACCAACCACACCCAAAGATTCGCAGATCTTGAGGTCTTGTGTATATAGTGGCTTATGATGATCAAAAAAGATCATGTCCACCTTGTTGCCTTGCGTTTGGGTGCCATACATAATTTTGAGACTCTCACTGCTTTGCCCAACAACAACTTCCACAATATCGTCCAGGCCGGCCAACTTCACCAGTATTCTAATGTTCTTTACAGATTTCGGAGTCAGTATTGCCATAGGTTGGTATTTGATAGGTATGTAAGGGGGGAAATTGAGCAGTGAAAGGATGGATAAGTATTATAGCCTTACTTAAACAGTCCTGGAAAGGAAGATGAACTTGTATAAAACTAACCTTAGCAAATTTTGGGTTCATCTCCAAACAAAAGTACTTTAGTTCACCAGTTCCGGAAGCTCGCTTCATAGCATCTGCGAATAGAAGTGTGGAATATCCACAATAACCTCCTAATTCCAGCATAATCTTCGGCTTGGTCTCCTGAATGACTTCAGTCACTATCTTGCCCTTATCTTCTCCGATATTCATCAAGTACTTCGTTCTCGCGAATTCGTCAATGGCTCCAATAATTTTGGAAGGAGCCCCTTGTAGTCCAGGCTGTTTCTGAACGAAAGCCACAAGTTCTTCCTCTCGTCCGTCATCATACTATCAAAGTGTAAGTCAAACGATGGATGTATCTGGTTGCCAACTCACGTAGATCCCTTCATCCTTGGCCTTATAAGCCTTGCTCTCATCAAAGGAAGGCATATCGAGGGTTTCTCTTCGCTTGGTGTGTAAATTTCAACTTGACAAAAATTTCAACGCGGATTTTGTCAGTCCAGGATTAATTTGATAATATGCAATACGGCCCCCTAAAAGAGGCTTTCCGTTATGACTATTTTTCAAGCGTATTGTCATGTTTATGAACTAAGCTACCTAGGTACATTTCAGTGTTTCAATGATAGAGTGTGCTGATGTCATTGACTTCCGGTCTTGATGTCATGGAGTCGCAAAAGCGCCAGAAGAGCTCACAAAGACGATGTCAATGGACAAAGGCCGATCTAGCCAAATGTGGGGAGTGGATGAAGCTGTTTAACTCCACAAAAATATACTAGTACAATCAGTCCCTTCCAAAAGCAACCACTGATCATTCCTGTCGTTCTTATAGCCCGTGACGTGACATTTCAATAGGATTGGAGGTATGTCCGCAAAAATTGCATTAGACCTCCATATCAGCCTCCCCCCGCTTTTTAGACTCAAATTTCTCAGTGTCGCACAGCTTGGGGGACTCCACTGGGAGTATGCGGGAGTATGCTAGATCCACAATATCATAGGTTGGTGTAATTTAGAACTGGTCATGATTCCGGATCCCCTGTTCCTTGAGCAAGCCACAAGCGAATTCCCAACCCTTCGACATCACAAACATCCTAGAAATAGGGATCAACTCCCTTGAATCACATTTTTTTCCAATTTCAACTCTCTTATTCCATCCTATTGATCCACCATGTCCGACCTCAAAGCTTCAGTCGCGGAGACAAAAACTATCTCAGGTCACACCGGCTTCCGCGTAGAAGGCTACGAGAAGATTGAGTATGACTTCACGTTCATTGACGGAGTTTTCAACATCGAAAATAATAATCTGGCTTCTTGCTACAAGAAATGGGGAAGATGTTTGGCCGTTACTGACATGAATATTCATGACATCTATGGCAAGCGAATGGAGGCATACTTCAAGCACCATGATATCAAGCTCACAACTCACCAAACCAAGATCGGTGAGAAGGCCAAGACGATGCCCACGTTCCTAAGCATTGTAGACGCAATGAATGATTTTGGGATCTATCGCAAGGTTAGTGCCCAGATCATACAAACCCAATATAAGTGGACAATACTCACAATAATGTAGGAGCCCGTTTTGGTTGTCGGTGGAGGACTCGTAACAGATGTTGCCGGGTAAGTCCCTAACTTCCATCCCTCAATTTCCAGCATTCTTACTAGAAGAAAAAAAGTTATGCATGTGCTTCATACAAACGAAACACAAACTTCATTCGAGTTCCCACCACCGTCATTGGACTTATCGATGCTTCGGTTTCAATCAAAGTTGCTGTCAACTACGGCAACTACAAGAACAGATTGGGAGCCTACCATGCCCCAATCCATACCTTCTTGGATTTCACCTTTTTGCGAACTCTTCCTACAGCTCAAATTCGAAATGGCTTTGCGGAGTTGATCAAAATTTCGACTTGTGCTCACCTTGACACTTTCAATCTTCTGGACAAATATGTTAGCACCCCCATGAAATTCTCTTGACACCTCAAGTACTAACATAAGACAGTGCGAGCAACTCATCGAAAAATCATTCGGCCGTGCTGACGGCTCATCTCAAGAACTCATCAACGCCGCCGATGCCATCAACCGCGAAGGCATCCACGTGATGTTAAAGCTCGAAACTCCAAATCTCCACGAGATTGATCTCGACCGAGTGATAGCCTACGGCCACACTTGGTCACCACTCCACGAGCTCGTCCCCGAGACTCCACTCCGTCACGGCCACGCCATCAGTATCGACATGGCCTACTCCGCAACCCTAGCCAACAACCGAAAGCTCATCACCGACGAGGAACACCGACGTCTACTCAATCTATTTTCTAGAGCTGGTCTCTCGATGGACCATCACCAATTCAACGAGGAAATTCTAGAGAAAGCCACCAGTGCAATTTTGAGAACCCGAGATGGCCAGCTTCGTGCTGCTGTACCAAACCCAATTGGTTCATGCACTTTCTTGAATGATGTTTCGGCTAAAGAGATGAATGAGGCATTGAAGAGACACAAGGAGCTTATGAAAGAATATCCCCGAAATGGAGAGGGTTTAGAGGCTTATGTTGACGCTTCTGACACCGGATATACTGAGAATTCGAAATCAGAGGAGGAGCTTATCTTGGAAAAGGCAGCAAAGAAGGCTGGAAGTATTAATGGAAGCAACGGGCATAAGAATGGTACTAATGGTCACTCCAATGGTACTAATGGGCACTCCAATGGTACTAATGGGCACTCCAATGGCACCAATGGGCACTCAAAGGGGGCCAATGGACATGCCAACGGTACCAATGGACATGCTAACGGAAACTCGAATGGAACCAATGGCGCCAATGGTCACGCAAATGGACATGCAAAGAACGGCACAAATGACTCTCATATTGGAACCAACGCAATAAAGAATGGAAACGGCGCCTAAGCGAAAGCTGAGAGCCAATCAATCAAGAAATGACAATACGAGGGAATGAAATAATGACCGAAAACACAGCGGTCAAAGTAGGATTGTTTCTATACAGGGGCTGAAATTGGTCAGCGAAATTGCAATCGAGTGTTGTTGGCCATGGGTAGAAGTAGCCTGGGTAGAGTGAGTACCATAATATTGATAAAGGTTCAGACCAAAGTAATGACATATCTTTGCTCCGAATCATCAGAATCAGATAAAATGCCAGAGTATGCTTCTTTAGCCATTCTCATCCCATGTGCTTCCAAAACCCCTAAGAATGGTTCGTAGGCTTCCTCGGTGTTCTCAGGCATGTCTGAGAAATTGACCTTGTCTTTGAAAAAATTAAAGCTCCCGACTCTGGTAAATTCGCCTTTTGTGACGCCTGCGGCTCGAAGGACAATACCTTCAACCATTATCTCTGAAATGCGGGTGTCGCCCTTGTCAATCTTACCCATCCCGGTTCTGCCGCTGAGAATGGGCAAAAGATGAACGCGGTCATTCTCTTCCACTTCATTTAGACAATCCGTCTGAAAACGAAACTCTTTTCTGTCATTAATTTCAAGCGAAACGATGGGTGCATCTGGGGTTTCTGGATTTAGGTGTACCAAGCCAGTCGCTAAAGCAGAGCAAGCAAGGCAAATGACACCACCGGTAACCTGCCCGAATGTATCTTTGCCGAATTTCTGTGTGCTTGCACCCAGAATTTGAACGTGCTTGGTTTCGAGAATTCCCGTTTGTGTTTGGTGCCAGATCACCTTCCCATCGATGGAAGCCCAACTCCAAGTAGGAGCGCGGAAACTTGGTCGCTTCAAAGGCTGGAAATCCCATAAATGCCAGCACAACTGACTTTCTAGGTTATTTCTCCACAGTCCAGCAAGGTATTGATCACCTGTCTCGTTGTAACCAAGTCTGGCAATTCCAGAAAGTGCTGGTAGTCTATCTTTTCCAAAGGTCAAATTTGCTGCCGAGTAAAGTCGCACTATTTGAGGCCAGTGCCATTCAAATTTTCCCTTCCGACGAACGATGGGAGAAACTAGTTGACGCGAGAACCCCTCCGGCAAGTGCTCAGAAGCAATGAGAGTCTTGCATTCCCAGAAAGCACCTCGATCACCAAAGTGGATTGTTCGGGGTGCTAGCATCTTTTCCTGCAATGCCCAAGCGCGACTGGCTAAATGATTCTTGGAAGTCGACAATTCATAAACTTCTTGTTGTCGAAAATCCTGCACTCTTTGTGTCCCACCATCCGTAATTCGAGCTCGAAATCCACCGCTGAAGTAAGGAGCCGTGACAAAACAACCTTCGGTCGAATTCCTGGCAGAGGAAGCTGCTATCGTGCACGTTGAGCCACCGTAGACTGAGGTCATGAGAGCGGACTCCTTTTGCCAATCAGCCTCATCATTCTGGATGATACATAGCGTATCAATCCATATAAGCTCCAGACCCAGTCGTTCTATGATGACAAACGCCTCCGTGAATGTCTTTGGGAGTTGATCGACAGGTATTCCCTTTAAAAAAGAATCCAGATTCTCCCTCGTAAGCTTAATAACATCTTGTGAGCCCCAGCTATGTGACAAAGTAGCATATTGCTGGCCTTTGGGGACTTCCGAATTCAGAACCAAACGAGGTGACTCGCCGCCAATTGAGACCAGCCTAGTTGGGAGGACAGAATTTTCATTGACTTTACAAAGTTCGTGACTCTCAGAACATGTCGACAACCAGTTGTTCGCAATATCTAACGCATCAAGTGGCTCATCATAGCAATCGGCTAGCAGGTGTCAGTAAAATATGATCAAGAAGATGACAGATTGTTGCATACCTGATGCTGGAAGAAAAGACGAATTAAATTTCCCTTCAGTAGCAATACCTGAGTTACAGGATGTACAGACTTTGCCCGGGAGGTTTAACCATAGAATTTGAACGGGATTAGTCCCCCAATTCTGAATGGATAAAGATACTGTGGGATTTTCGCCCAGTTCGTACAGTCGAGCTTCGACCTTCCGAAAGACCTCTAACAATTTGCAATCTTTGAGGTTTTGTAACATGAAGGCGCAAAATCTGCAACCGGCCCGCGTCCCAGCTTCCAATCCAAAAGTGCTACAAGAGTAAGCAACTGTGGTTTCCCATCCCTTTTCACCTGGGTGCGGTTTCGAATCATGTTGTCTATTTGATGAATCGCCTAGTGTCGGCCATTTGTCGAACACTTCCTGACATTTGATGCAGAAGCCTTTCCCAACAATGGGTGTTGGCGTCGATTCTTGTATTCGTTGTTCAACGAAATCAGGTTCAAGGTCATCAGCTTTTACCGCCTGGATCGGGCTGGAGGTTAGAAATAGCTGGTTGGCATCCAGTGCGGTATATTCCTCGAACCATTGTTTGAAATTCATTCTCCTTCGGGAAGGAAAAGCAGTGTATCAGAGAGGTTTGGGCAACTGATGCCAGTTGAGCCAGAGGTAATGCGGGAAGACGGAAAAGCAAGAATGAAAAGCTCGAACTATAGAGTTTAAAGTAGTGGTGTAGTTTAAAGCGGAGTTAAAGAAAGAGAGGCCAAATACCTGGGATTGAGTAATCGCGTAAGTGAGGGGTACCGCCTACCTGGCTGGCTCGCTGGGTGCCTAATAGTGGTAATCCAATGGTGTTGTGGCCTTCGCGAGTTTGCTGTCAGCGAGTGGCGAGAAAACAGGGCTGGGCCGATAACAAAAACATGGGCAATCAAGGTTGATCAAACATTCGAAGTCTAGAGAAACATAGGTAATTTGCCTTCGGAAATTCTGGAGCAGCTTTACTGCCATCGCCTCCAGCAGCTGGATAGCTACATAGGTGAAAGAGGACCGGTCGCATGTCTTCTCATCTTTAGTCCGTCATCCTACAACTCTAGAACAACAGGTCTGAAATAAGATGGAACTACATTCTTTCAAAACACACGGCTCGCGCCTGGTTGATCGAAAATGAGGGTTTTTCTTGCGCTAGTCCTGTTGATGGAGGACGTGACTTGTGATCGCACAGCCATGGGAAGAGACTGCGGACGTTGGGTATCTGTTCGTAGCGCGTGTATCTGTGGGTAAGAATTGCAATCTACATCCAAGGCTGTGTAATCCTGTTCTCGCCTCTTTGACTCCAAGTGTCACGAGCGTAATTTGGTGTTGTGGTGTTGAGTGCAGGAACTTCTCTCCGGGCGCGTTCTGACCACGCGAAATTTCGCTCAATGTTCTCGAGGTGCATGAGGATTATATTAGCAACAGAGAGACTGATTCAAGTGGAATCGAGCCAGGGATTTATATACTTAAATATCAGCAAACAGGCACAGGAGCTTGAACAGCTTGGGCCCTGAGTTGGAGAATTTGAGGTTGATATGTTTTTACCAGTAGAGAGAGAGAGGTTGGCCTTCTAGAAGTATGCACCTGCAGCCAGCTCGGCGAGAGTACTGGGCGTCTCCACTCAAGCGACAGCTCTTCACCACTCACATCTCACCTGGGCACTCACCCCCTGGATCTCGATCGCGGCTAACATCCGGCTAAAGTACGCTAGCGCATTATTTTGATGACCGCACGAAAATTCAGTCCCTCTCCCCTCCAACCTCTCCGCTGCCAACAAACCCATCATCCACCCACCGCCTTTACAATAAAAACCACTGCCAGCTTCAACTTCACGAAGCAACGCAACCTACTTCGCCACCAACTCCATCGACGTGTTTCTTGAGACTCGCCCTCTCAATAAACACTGCCTCTGCCCATTGATCTTGGTACGTTTTCGAATCGTCTCCCCCGGGCTACCTACCTACTTAGCTAGGACGAAGGTGCTCGTTGTCCGCTTGCCCTCAACCTGGCTCCAGCTGTTTATATTGAAAGTGAGGGAATTTCACCACGCTAACCATTTCACTCGCAGATCACCCAGGATCACTTAATACCTTCACAAGGCCTTTGATCACTTCAAAGGCACCCTCTCTTCACCACGGCTCCCGCAGCCGCAAGCCTAGTTTCTGATCAAGATTACTCGCTACGACCCAACCGGCACATCCTCAACACCCGCCCGCCTCCTTTTGTCGCCGTCAACTAAGCAGCTTGAGCGAACTCTGTTCGACCCAACCCCCAACATCCCAATTCCGTCTCCAACTTCTCAGCTGCCGCATAGGACGGGTTTAGAGGTTCTTCCTCTCGCAGAGGAAGAGTCGAGCCGACCTCGTCAGATCAGTTCAGGATCTGATCGATATAGACCTCCCTAATAAAACATCAGAGTATAAAAAAGTAAGCTTATCCTGGTATCTTCGTGGGGTCGTGTGCACCACTTGCTGATAACACTCTGTCAGACCAATCAACTTCCTTAAACCCTTGAATCTTTTCGAGGATATGTCACCTTCCGCCATCGAAACCATCGTCAAAACACCAAGTCTTACAAGTCTTGAAACATACTTCGAGAAATCGAAATGTTCTTACATTGAATGCAATGGCGTGAACATACCCAAACAACTTATTGGAAATGCTCTGAAGGAGAGAGTCGATAATATCGATCACGATGCCTGCGAGCCCGGCGACGAAGATACTTTCTTCGTGGCTGATCTCGGCGAGGTCTATAGGCAACACATGAGGTGGAAGAAGAATTTGCCCAGAGTCAAACCGTTCTATGGTATGTGGGACTCTTGTTGCCTAAATTACTCGTGCTAATATTCCGCAGCTGTCAAATGCAACCCCGATCCCCAAGTCATTCGACTTTTAGCAGAGCTCGGTACGGGTTTCGATTGTGCCTCCAAAGCCGAAATTGAACAAGTTCTCAAATCCGGGGTCGAGCCTCACCGTATCATCTACGCTCAACCATGCAAAACCAATTCCTACGTTCGGTATGCAGCTGCCCAGGGAGTCAAGCAAATGACGTTCGACAATACCGATGAGCTTTACAAGATCAAGAAGCTTTTTCCAGGAGCCGAACTATTCCTCCGGATTTCAACTGATGACTCCTCAAGCTTGTGCCAATTGAGTCTCAAATTCGGGGCTGCCATGGACACAACCGACAACCTTCTTGCCCTAGCAAAGGAATTGGATCTCAACGTTGTAGGGGTCAGCTTCCACGTTGGATCCGGAGCTTCGGACCCTCTTGCATTCATCAAGGCAGTTCAAGATGCTCGTTGTGTATTTGATCAAGCTGAAGCGCGGGGATTCACGTTCCACACTCTTGATGTTGGTGGTGGATTTTCCAGCGACACTTTTGATGAAATGGCTGCTGTACTCAGCTCAGCATTGGACGAATATATGCCATCGAACATCCAAGTCATTGGGGAACCTGGGCGATACTATGTTGCATCTGCGTTCACGCTCGCATGCCACGTTATCGCTCGTCGTACCATCAAGAACACGGCAAACGGCGAAGACGGCTATATGCTCTATATGAACGACGGCCTCTATGGTAACTTTTCCAGCATCATGTTCGACCACCAAAACCCAATCGCTCAAATTTTGCGTGCGGGTGGTCGCTCTTACTACGATACCATCGCATCAGAAGCCTCTCCCGATGGAATTGAATACTCTATCTGGGGTCCAACTTGTGATGGAATCGATCAAATTTCTAAGAGCATTCGCTTCAACCAAACTCTGGATGTTGGTGATTGGCTTTACTTTGAGGAAATGGGCGCTTATACCAAGTGCTCTGCAACTCGATTCAACGGTTTCAGTGATTCTCATGATGTCATTTATGTTGCCAGCGAGATTGGTGCAAAGGCCTTACTGGGCATGAACTGATGGCCTGTCTACAATTATACATTCGGTGACGGCTGGTGTCCAAAGAGATGCAGGAATCAAATTCCAGAAGAATTATTTATGGAATGAATTCATGGGTGGATAAGGGAATGTATATGATCGTGGTGGAGCAAGCGATGATAGATTTCTTTCTTTTTGCTTATATTCCTATACTTAAAACTGGTGTGCATACATTCTTTGAGATCAAATTGCAAGATATTATTTGGAAGGATAAAAACAAGTTCTCCATAAATTTCGAGAGGATGGAAGGGCAACGCATTATGAAAGCTCTAACACAGTGACCAAAAGGACAGCAAATTCTCAACAGTCATTGAAAAAGGGGCAATTGAATTCCATAACTAGTTGGTTTTACAGAATTCTTTCGGATTTTCCCAAGCTTATATATGTCGTGCTACTGTAGTAAATAACGGCGTCCACTCTACGCTAGCATTACTTCATTTTAGGCTTAGGTTACGATCAACACTCAACGTAGAAGTGGTATGAATGAGGAATGTCTTACTGTCAAACAAAGATGGATTTGAAGTGACCAGAAATAAAAGTATTGACGCAAGTGAGAAATTAGATTGGATTAGTAGCCATTGCACTAATATAAATTAATCTGATTAGATTAGTTAACGTCAGGCCGAAATTTCGGAGGCATGACGGAGGGAATAACAATAGAAGAAGTAAAGGAACTTCATTTGTAGGATAGTTGCTTATCTATATTGTTCTGATTGACTCTGATTAATTTAGATTTACTACTTTAATCTACATAACCAAGAGACCTGTTAATAATACTAATTGATTAGTTAATTAATGATTAATCTATGCTTACACTACATAGACGCAACGTGATAACTGCCGGCTTTGAATTGCTAGTAAAATGCTTTACGAAAATTAAAATAAAACACACTAATTTCTCGTGAAAATATACTGACTAGTGATTGTTAAAATCTGATAGTAATAAATTTATATACATCTTCCATTTTGTGCTTATGTGTCCTATCACCCCAGGAAATGCAAAATTTGGTTGGTCATGTAAAATGCCTCATGTTACTCACACCCTAAAACGCCAGACCCAATGATTCTTAGTTATCACGTATGTTTGATATGCAATGTCCGATCCCTTGATCCAAATTCAGACCCCATCTCGTATATGCATCATTGACTTCCATCCTCAGTGTACCTCCGTCACGCTGATAGGTCCAATGGGGCGAGGGGTTTATTTGTCCTTCTCCGCGGACGTGCTATTCAGTCCTTCCTCCAACCCCTCCCAGAGCACATCGCTGAAACCCATTCCTCTCCATACACCGAGGACTTCTTTTACTCGGTCGCCTTCGATTTCCACATTGTCCCATAATCTAAAAACTTCCCGCACTCGGGAACCTTCAATTGGATTTTCATCTCGTTTCTCATTTTCTTGTCCCTCAGCATGTTCAGTTGAGAGGTTCTTTATCCCCCAGCTTGCGACTTCTAGGATATGTTGCGCGACAGTTGTGATACTCAGAGGCGGAGAGCGGAGGACGGAAGCGAGGTCTTGGAGCGTGAGATGAGGGTTTTGATGCCAGAGGAAGAAAGTGCGGAGAGAGGGGAGAGTTGGTTGTTTCGTGGTTGATGTAGATTGGGCCGGGAGAGTATTTAGATGACGGAGAGCCTGGGAAGTCGCTGTTTCTATGGGGCTTTGTGGGTCGTTATCGCGAGCGACATGTTTAGTAGAAGATGCTTCCAGTGATGGGGGCTGTCCCTCGGTAGGGTTTCCGGGATCTCTCATACATTCGAAAAATTCTTCGTCACTCTCCTCTTCCTCTTTCTGTTTAGGGGCGGGTTTTGGCCTTGTAGTTTTTGTCTGTGTACGAGTGGCAGGGGACTCGTAGTTAATATCCATAAGTGCCCCCTCAATGGCCCGATCCTCGAAATCTAAAGGTTCTTCGGCTGCAAAATAGGGAATGGGCTTCTTGTTGTATTTTCGTTTTGGAGCCGGGGGTTCTCTTTCTGTATTTATGTTCTCTCCTTCAAGGCCCCCGACCGGAGCAGGAACAGTTTTCCTAGTATATTTCCGCTTCGTTGGGGCGGGGGTTTCTGGTTCTTCGGGTTTGATATCTTCTCCATTCTCATCCAAGTCTGCCGGTTCGTCGGTGGGTATTTCTACGCCCTCGGCGGTTCGAATTGGTATATTCAATTCAGCGTAGAAAGGACGTGGTGGTGTTGGATCCAATTCTTCTCGTTTTGCTTCCATGTCAAGGAACAGCTGGATTCCGGCATACGAGTCGGATGCTGCATATCGAATTTGTTCAAGATTCAGTGCTTTATTCCAGGCTCCGGATCTGACATCTCCGCCCTTGAACATGGGTAAATGGAAATGTTCCTGTACTTGAGTCGCTAGTGAAATCAACTTTTTGTTAATTTGCTTGAATTCTTTGGTCTCGGAAAACTTGACCAGTTTGAAAAGATGTGATAATTCGAACAATCCATGTGGATCGATCTCCAGGTTGTTTCTTAATCGCGTGCAATCGCCCTTGATTGATACTCCGACTTTTGTGACGTCCGGATCTTCCAAAATCTTTTTCAACAATGGGGAAACCAAGTCCTCTTTCTTGTTACCAACGTATAATGCCAGGTGGAAAAGAGCAACCCGCTCTTCATTCGCAATTTGTATCAGGGAGACATTGTTCTTCGGCCCTGCATTCTTACTCGCATTTACCATCCATTCGATATCGAATCCAATAACCTTTTGATCCATGAAATACTTTTCCAGTATTCGTTCTGTCGTAAGCTTGCTCCTGCAATAATGGACCGTAACTTTCTTCTGCTCTTTGTCCGTCTCATTCACAGGCCCCCGATATAATGCGTGTGACCAATATGAAGCAGGTGTTTCCTTCGCCGCATTTCTTGCCACTCGAAATAATTCCTCCGTCATTCTCCACTCTCGATTACATTTCGGTAATGTATCGTATTTTGGGTCTTCAGTTTCTTCTTCGGTGGGTTTTGGAGCCGCTGGTTTTTTGCCTGCCGCAGCAGGAGCAGCAGGATTCGTAGTGGACTGGGGCTTCTCTTGGGACTTCGTGGACTCGGTTTGTGTAGTGAATGTCGAGGATGTAGTCAATGTTGTTGATGCCAAAACGTAATTGTCCTCCGCATTCGAATGCAAAGCCATATCTCGCTCCACCCCAACAGTAGTTGCAGAACTCATCCTGGGCCTGCCAGCTCTTGGACTAAAGACTATCCCATTCAGTGGATGCCATGTTTTCGAGGATTGAGGGGAAAGTCTTGGTCTCGAAGAATTAGACCTGTAACAAGCATCCGTTAGGTTTATATCCCCCGAATCAACACCAATAGGTTGACTTACACAGCTCTAGCACCCCTCATCATAGATCGCGTAGCACTCATCGAGTCCGTAACTGAGGAAGAAATGGTGAAATCGGCGTCCGAATTCATGGTGTGGAATCTGGGTCTTCGAAGATTCTTTGCAAACGTTGATGCTCCATAATGGCAACGGAGCATGACGCGAGCATTGACAACCAAGATATGGGTTGTTGAGTCGTAGTGGCGTGTACACAAGTTCGTCTTGAAGGCAGACGCGACTCGAGATCCAATCAACTTATCCGCGGGTGAAGCTGCAGAACGTAAAGTTACCCGACAATATCCCGATTTTTGCGTCACGAGAATCTGGCAGGGATTATTCACAACAACAGGCTTAACTTTGAGGCGCACTTGTTGACGAGACAGCCCAATTTCGAGTTCTGAATAAGTTACGATATTCAACTGTAAGTGGTCTTCTCCTTGTGTATCTTCTTTGGGCTCTCACGTGGGCCATTTGCTTTGTCTCACGATCAAATGAATTCCTCCATCAACTTTATACGCCTCGGGCAAACTTTCACACAGAGAACCAAGACTTGTATATCATACCTATCACAAACAACTGACCATCTCCAAGCTCGACTCCAACGTCTCACTCAACATGGCATCTCAGCTACTGCCTCTCGGTATGTGCCCCTCCACCGTCTTGGCCTCTCATATCAACTGATAACCCCTCCAGAGTTGATCGACAAATGCGTGGGATCTAAAATATGGGTTGTCATGAAGGGTGAAAAGGGTATAGTGCTCCCTTACTCTTCACATGTATACGTTATCTGATAAACGAAATCCATCAGAATTCAGCGGCACTTTACTCGGATTTGATGACTACGTCAGTAAGTACTGGATCTCACTCTCTTCGTTTATGGGCTCGTTCTAACAAAATTTGATAGATATGGTACTCGAGGATGTTACCGAGTTGTACGTTTTACTCACTTTACTTTTTTCAGGTTTGGAAACTGATATTGCTTGATAGCGATTATTCTGGAAACCACACAAAACTCTCAAAGATTTTGTTGAATGGAAATAATATTTGCATGGTAAATCCAATCAAGTTCCCCGCTCCTTTTTCAATCAATGCTGACTTGAAATAGTTGATACCAGGCGGAGAGGGACCAACGGGTGCTACTTCATGATTCCAGACTCGCAGTAAAATTACTGGATGGCACGGAGATGGTGGATTGATATCCCTGGCTGGCAGTTAAGAGGGTTCATCATGGTATCAAATGCAATATATGGGCCTTCACTCTCGACAAATTTCAAATTTTCTATTTTGTGAAGCGTCCCCAAGTTAGGGTCGAACTGCATGGCCAGAACTCAAGACATCAAGTCCTTAAAGAAAGCCCACCATCCAAGTAAATCTTTCTGCGACCCCGATCCCTTCCCCAAAAATACATTATCATCTTCCCGTCTTCCAATATCCATACATTCAACACCCATTATACCACCAACCACCAGACTCTCATCAGATACCCCTTTCCTCCCTCCAACCATTACCCCTCAATCCTCCATCCCCGTTCTCTCTACCTCTACATCCATTCCAAATCTCTCTGGCCCCTCTTCCCCTCTTCCCCCATCACCTCAAGGTCATTCATCTCCCGCCCCCATCAGGCAACAACTTCCACCCCAAGAAAAACACCAGCACCATCGGAACAGTCTTCAAATAATCCAAGCAAAAATGCATAAACACCACCACCACCACCCCAATCAGGAAAAGGCCAAATCTCGTCCACAGCGTCATTTCTTCTTCCATCATCGCATTGATATTTTCTGGTACGGTATCGATTCGATCCAAAGTCGAGTGTGAATGGTTCGCATGGTTCATGTTTTTTGCGTCGTTTGCGTAGCTTGAATCAGGACAACCCGTGGGATTTCGTGGCTTCGAGACTTGGGTATCGTATTCCGGAAGGCTTGGATAGATAGGATACTCCGTCTTCGCAGGATGAATCGGAACCGCCATCTTCTCACTCTTAAGAAGAATAGATAGGGAATCCAAATCGTTCTGTTGCCTCTTCCAAGTGCTGGAAGAGGAAGAGGTAGGTCTCGCCAGTTTTGAAGGAAGGATCTAGATGCTCCTGGTATATGACTTCAAGAAAGGAAGGACTAGAAGGAAGGAAGGAGGGGGGAGGAGAGGAGAGAAGAATGGCGATCCTTACTTCCCTTCCGTACTTGTTGGTAAATCTAAAACCTCACGGCTGTTCACCCCTCCTTTCACAACCACTCCACAAGCACCACAAATCCTGCACCCAACTGGATGGGTATCTGGTACATGGGATTGACTCATTTGTCCATCCTCCCACCTACTTTATTCCATCCACATGAATCCACCAGACCTCTGCAACGAAGCTCAACTGCTGGCTGTACAGCTTGCTAGGTTAGGTAGCTGCCCAAACACCTAAATGGGCGGGGAGAGTGACGTGTTTGTTGGCTTTGTTGTTGTTTGCTGTCGTTCAAATCATACCCTGCGTACCTGCTTTGGTGGGGCAAAATATTCCTTCAATTTCCATTGTGTTTTCTGTTACACTGTAACGGGGCTCTGGAATCGTCTTGTTACTTATCACTTTGGAGGGGCACAAGAGGGGAAAATGGTGACACAACATACTCATCAGAATGCGTAATATTGTAGTTCTGTTTCTCCGAATGGTACACAAAATGCTGATCTGGCTTCATAGCGCACTACTATATGTCTTCAGTATTCACAGGTCCGCATCACAAGTACAGTAGTTCAAGATAGCCAGAAACTTATATTAAAGATTATCAATCAGTGGGGTGTTGTGATACACCCAATACAAATTCAGATATCGTAGCATTGTATTGCATGCAACCTCCCAAGGTGTCAACGCCAATGTCCATCTAGTAAGAAAGCCCCCGTAAAAGTAGCAGAACAAACGGAAACTAAATCAAAGGTACAAGAAGAAAAAACGAAAGTATAAGTGCGAGAGAAGAGAAAAAACCAGTGCAACCACCGCCGCAAACAAAAAATGCCCAGTCCCAAATAATGTACACGAAACGAGGAAAAAGAGGCGTCTCGGGCTTAGAACAAACGTGCCAAGCTCCCAGAAGACCCCAACGGAAGAATTCCCAGCTTCAAAAAGGTCTCGCACATGGAGCTGATGTTCTCATGAATACCCCTATTTTGTCTTGCGCGCTCTTGGTAGACCGGCGGCCCTTCTCATCTCCATATCACCCTCTGCCAACCACTTGCTTGCCTTTACCAATTGTACTACGTTGATGAGTTGCTTTCCGAACATGACTGGGAAACTGATTCCAGCAATGATCCATGGAATGGTCGAGTCCATCTTATTGGCACGCGCAAACTCCAAGGCTGCGGCACTATGTGGGTTGGCGAATATGAGGGAGGAAGCCGATGGGTTTGAAGGGCTTCCTGGGAGAAGGGTGGATCCGGCGCCATTGGGTTTCTTGACCTCCAATAAGGAGGGAGAGAGGAATGGCGAGGAGAAGGAGAGGAGGTATAAAGCGATGAAGAAGACTTCGTTAAGACAGCAGAAGAGAAACAAGACCGTCTATAAAAATGAATTAATATCCTTTCTTCGTCAGGAAAAAACACAGGGGTAAAATATACCTTATTCGTGTAATATAAGTTGAGAATCCAGCTTCTGGATTTATCCACTTTCTTATGACTTGTATCTGAACCTGCCATAATCAAGGTCGCGTACATATGGACGTAATGACTAGCCAAGTCCAAGGAGATCAGACCTTGGAAGACGAGGGCCCAGCGAGGCCAGGCAGAAGAGAGGAAAACGAGTAAGCAAGCTGTTGTGCAACGATCGGTCACCATATCAAGCACCGCTCCAAATCGAGTCGATTGTTCGAAGGCCCTCGCGGCATATCCGTCCAAGGCATCGAGAAGGCATGATATGCTGTATAGTATGGAGCACGTTCGGGGGTGGAGTGGCATGTAATATAGAGATGCAAATGCAAGGACGATTCTGCTGTAGCCTTGGGAAAATTAGCTGTGGTCATGACATCTCTGCGCATACATCTGCCACTAACCGATGATGTTAGGCCAGAAGAGAAAGATGTTCTCCTTGGGATATTTGTCCTCGTCCTGGCTGTGAGTTGCCCCGTTTCCGTTCATGATGGGAGTTTGGTTTTCCCGAGGAGCTGGAGTTGGAGTTTCTGGAGATGAGATTGCCGCAGCCTGCCTCCGAGTTCTTACACTAGACATTTCTTCTTATCGTGTGTTATTGTGCTGGAAAGGGGACAAATTTGTGGTCTCGTGTTGGTGTTTTTTCGTGAGAATTGGCCAAGTGGAATATCTGTCGGCTTCTGATTGCTTCACAGACGGGTGGATATGATTGGTATGACGTATGGCTAGATGAGAGGGAAATGGAGATTTGGGCGGTGAAAATATTTCGTTGGGGGCACAGATTTCGATTGTTGGTTTGTATGCAAGGAGGGTGAACAAGTTGGATGTCGATAGCAGTCGAGGGTGGTGGTTTCCTTATCGCTGGTGAGAAAAGGGAGGAAGGAGAGCCGGGCTTGCGCTATGCGACTGCCACTCACTAGGTGTACTGGTACTCTTCGGGTGGTTCGGTTCGCTTGACCTTTCCGCAGTACAAGTAAAAACTAAAGGACCCTTGGCGGTGCATAAGGAGCTTCAGCCCAGAGTTTAGGAAGAAGCTAGAAGGTGATGAAGGTTCCTTTAAAACATCTAGCTCGTTTAGTACTTGGTCTTTGGTATGAGGCTAGCAATTCGACATGTATAGGTAGGTACAAAGGTATATATCTCGCTAACTACCTACGCCATGCTCGCTTCTTCCTTCAAATGTCGAGGTCCTTATCATCGCTGCATCTCCGAGCTACAACAATACCTTTTCGGATAAGCTCAATAGATCTCATCTGTACACACCACTCACTAGATAAAACTTCTCAGACCACCCCTTTTAGTACCCAGCCAAATCAACTCTTGGGTCTTCAAACATAGGGCTGGTTTTTAGCGAAGTAAACAAAAATCAGGTTTCCGTTGATAGTCAAATACATGTTGTTGTCGGGTCATAAGGTAGTCAGTCACCCTATATCAACCTGCAGCTACCCTTCAAAGGCCGACATACGGAGGATGAGATTTCTCCTAGGGAAAGGAAGTTCAAGCACCCCACGATTGAGTCTTCACTGGCTCACTGGTTCAGTTCAGCGCGGAGACATACATACCATCAGGTGATTTGCTTCTTCTGGAAAATCCTGTGATTGCTGCGAAATGCTGAGTCCTTCCCGCGACTCTCGACCAGTCGAGATGCGAGTTGCTGACGCATGTTCAATGGAATTGGTCAACACGTTTTCGGTGGAGTCGTGACGTTTTTTTTATCGGCCACTTTTTTCCTTTCCGCGGTCGGTCTTGCCTTTGCCTTGCCCCCCTCGTCAGGTCAACACCCCACTACTTCCGAAACCCCCCCCCCACCCCCCGCTACTGGACCTTACTTGCGTGCACCTCCCGGGCAGCGACATCAAAATCTCTCCATCACCTACCTACCTACCTCCTCCTTCAACCTTCAACTTTCTCTCCCTCCTCAAACCCTCTTTCCTGCTTCAACAACACCAATTCTACCATCCACCCTCCCAGTCACCTCCCATATCCGCAATCATGGGCTACACCGACGTTGACCAGCTGGCGATCAACACCATCCGTATCTTAGCGGTCAGTTTTTGCCTGATTTACCCCTCCATCGACCCCCGAGACCACTTTTTGGGCCCTCAACACCACGATGCTATTCCCACGACAGAAACTGATTTCAATTACAGGCCGATGCCACCTTCAAGTCCAACTCGGGCCATCCTGGTGCCCCAATGTGAGTCGCTCAACTCCCTCGATTCCAGTTCGCTGCTAATACCGCTTCGTAGGGGAATGGCCCCAGTCGCACACGTTCTTTTCAACAAGATCATGAACTACAACCCAAAGAACTCCTCATGGGTTAACAGAGATCGATTCGTTCTTTCGTAAGTTTTCTCATCTCTTAGATGCACCTTTTTTATCACACAGTCTGCAAGAGGTCATGGAGTGAGCTCCAAGAGCTTCACTTAACAACCCTTTCTTCGCCAGCTGGAGACTTTAAGTGAGAAGCGACAATCTTTCCCATACACAACAACCTCGACTCCTGCAAATGACCTTTTCATCACTAAAAAAAAAAAATCCCTGTTTTTGCTAACAACTGCTTCAGCAACGGTCACGCATGCATGCTCCAATATGCTCTCCTCCACCTTGCTGGTTACAAGCTTTCTATGGATGATCTCAAAGCATTCCGAGTACGTTTTCCCTGTGCATAATCTGAAGGTCGTCTGGCTTACAATTGCACCCTTAAAGACAGTAGACAGCAGAACCCCAGGTCACCCCGAGGCACACGATACCGACGGTGTTGAGGTTACCACGGGTCCTCTTGGTCAAGGTTTCGCCAACGCCGTTGGTCTTGCTATTGCCCAACATCACGCTGGAGGAGAATTCAACAAGCCTGGATTCGAGCTCATCAACAACTACACATATACATTTTTGGGAGATGGATGCATGATGGAGGGTATTGCCAGCGAGGCTGCCTCCCTTGCCGGTCATTTGCAACTTGGTAACTTGATTGCCATCTACGATGACAACCACATCTCCATTGATGGAGACACCAACTGTGCTTTCACCGAAGATGTCGCTTTAAGATTCCAGTCATATGGGTGGCACGTTGAGACCGTCGAGGACGGCAACAACGATTTGCAAGCCATTGAGGACGCCATCAAGAAGTGCCAAGCTGTCAAGGATAAGCCATCTATGATCAAGCTCAAGACCATTATTGGTTTCGGCTCCAAGTTGGAAGGTACCCACGGTGTACACGGTGCTCCTCTCAAGGCCGACGACATCAAGCAGCTCAAGACCAAGTTTGGCTTTAACCCAGAGGAGTCATTCGTCGTCCCACAATCAGTCTACGATATCTACAACGAGAAGGGTGCCAAGGGTGCCGCTCTTGAGAAGGAGTGGGAGCAACTTGTTTCCAAATACGCTGAGTCCCACAAGACCGAAGCTGCTGACTTGAAGAGACGCTTGTCAGGAGAGCTCCCGGAGGGATGGGAGAAGAAGCTGCCAGTATACTCCCCATCAGATGCCCCAGTTGCTTCCCGAAAGCTTTCTGAGATCGTCCTCCAAGCCATCCACGAAGCCATCCCAGAATTGGTTGGTGGTTCCGCAGATTTGACCGGTTCAAATTTGACCCGATGGAAGGAGGCTGTCGATTTCCAACCTCCTGCCACTGGTCTTGGTGACTGGTCTGGACGTTATATTCGATATGGTGTCCGTGAGCACGCTATGGGTGCCATCATGAACGGTCTTGCTGCATACGGAACAGTCATTCCATACGGCGGTACTTTCTTGAACTTCGTCTCATATGCTGCCGGAGCTGTTCGTCTATCCGCACTTTCCCAAGTCCGAGTTATCTGGGTCGCTACCCACGACTCCATTGGACTTGGTGAGGATGGACCAACCCATCAACCTATTGAAACCCTCGCACATTTCCGTGCTCTCCCTAACTGCATGGTCTGGCGTCCAGCTGATGGAAACGAGACCAGTGCTGCATACTATGTCGCTTTGACCTCCAAGAACACTCCAAGCATCATCGCTCTTTCCCGACAAAACCTTCCACACCTCGAGAACTCCACCCTTTCAAACGCAATCAAGGGTGGTTACGTTGTTCACGAGGCTGAGAAGGCTGATATCACAATTGTCTCCACCGGTTCCGAGGTCGGTATCGCTGTTGATGCCGTCAAGTACTTGAAGGACAACCACAACCTTACTGCCCGTATCGTTTCTATTCCTTGCTTCGAGGTCTTTGATGCTCAAACCAAGGAGTACAGACTCAGCGTTTTGCCAGACGGTATCCCATCCCTCTCAGTCGAAGTTATGTCAACCATGGGCTGGGAACGATACACCCACGAGCAATTTGGTCTCAACCGATTCGGTGCTAGCGGTGCCTACAAGGACGTGTACAAGGTATGCTGCTTTCCAGTAATTTCAAAGGTCACAGGCTAACAGCGCAATAGAAATTCGAGTTCACTCCAGAGGGTATCAGCAAGCGTGCTGTTGCCACTGTTGAATTTTACAAGGATGTTCCTAACCTCCGTTCTCCTATTAACCGTGCTTTCCAGCAACTCATCTAATCTTTTTTTAAAACACGGGGGAATTAGTTTAGAGAAGGGATATGTACAGACTCTTTGAAAATAGACGAATTGAATGAATAAATTGACAAATGTACCTTGTTTTGCGTAGGAGTGGAGACTGTGCGCTGATATTACTTTGTTAGATTGTTTATGTAGTCTGTGCCTCTCTCCGCCGCCCTCTTTTTACCTCAAATTAACCCAGGTAAGGGTTCTCTTTCAATTTTACATATTTTCTTCTCTTTTGTTGCCAATTTGCTCGCGCTTTTAAGTTCACGTGCTTAGTAACATGCATAATTCTGCATGGACTACTCTCGAGCGATTTACTGGTTTTTTGAGGTTCGCCATTTAGTCTGAGGGAGGGGTCGGAACTTTGGAATTTGTAGTGATGGCTGTGTCATTTATAAAATGAATAAACTAATTTTTTTTAGTGTAGGGTAGGGTTAATGAGAAGAGATATCTTATAAGAGGTAGATTCGTTGCGTAGATTGTTTGGGTGGGGAGTATGGGCTTTGAAACTTTTGACTAGGGAATTTGAGAAAGGGAGTACTGAACTGGTTTTTCTGATGGCTATGAAATGTGGGTGTGTGGATCTTTTTAAATATTAAGACTGGGTGTTTGGCGGGTAGGAGTAAGGAAGCATTGAGGGAGGGATCTTAGTGGTGGTGGTTAACAGGTTGTTATAGGTGTTTGAGTTTGGTTTAGATGAGTGGAATTATTAGAAGTTTTTTAGTGGTTTTTTTTTGGTTGATTTGGAGAATTAGATAGTTAGAAATGTGTGCTGATGGAATTTGAATTCTACATCTTTAATCCTCGTATCATTTTGTTATTAGTGGTTCCTACTAAGGCTTGTTTAGATAGGCTTCCTCAGCCTCCGCCCTTGTGTTTCTTTAGTTTCAAGTTTAATTTGATTACATTTCAATCCATTTCTAAAATGGTTGTTAAGTCTTCTCAAAAGTGAAAGTTAAAATTTATCCTCTAATGCTTTTGGATAACTGCCTTTATAGAACTAAAACTCTACGGGGGATACTAAGGAGGAGATATTCTTTTTCTATGTTATTCTTATACTTGCTCTTCGCTAGCGACCTTACTAACTGTTTTATTGTTGAAATTAATATCATTCTTTCCTATTCAAGACACGACAGAATAAAACTTCGATTAATTCTGTTGTAAAACGTTTCCCTTTTGTACAAGAATAAATAATCTTTCTTATTCCTCTCTTAGTTAATAGCCAAAGAACTGTACCTTTTCTAGGAGGTCTTCCCAGGTTTATGAATGTGAATTATCGGAGCGAGAAGAGCTATCACTTCGAACCTAATATCGTGTATCTGTTTTCCTTATAATGTTTACTAAGCGAAATTAGTGGTTGTATTAAAGTTGAGGAAGACTTAAATAGAAAAAGCTGGGGAAGTGGTCTTTCGTTTGAGAACGTATCGTGATTGATAAATTAACTGTTATAAGTATTAAATAGTCTCTACGACTATATTTCCTTCTCTATAAGCTTTCTCCTGCTCCTACATCTTTCCTTCCTTCCTTCCCTCCCACCTAGAACTACCTTCGTCGCTCCTTCTTCATGCCCTCAACATATTTAACCCACTCATTCCACATATCCCACCCAATTTCCACGTATTTTGAAATAGCCAAAATCTCCCTCAACTACAAACCAGTCAGTGAGAAAAGGGCTCAATTAGTCTAGTGGTAAAACGTTTCCGTCATCTGGGGCATAGGGAAAGGAGTTGGTTTTCCCTTAAACTTCTCTGGTCAAAGCTCAGGAAGGTGCCGTGGGACGCTGGAAGAGTCATCAGTTCGAGTCTGATATTGGGCATGTGTTATCTTTTTGTAATGTTTTTGTTGACTTTTAAGCGAGACTAGTTGAAAGTTAAGCTTTTTAGTCGTGGCGAAAGTCGCTTGTCGTCTTTTCGTATGTTGTTCTTTCATAGAGTGTAGTTCGAATTACTTCACCTTAATTTTAAACCAACGCAGCGAGCTAGTTAATTGAAAATTGAGTGGAAATAAGTATTATCTTCTTAAAGTAATAGTAAATTAAAATTTAAATAGCTTCAAGAGTTTAGTAGTAAAACTCTTCCTCTCTACACAGTATTATAACAACATCTGTTGTTTCTCTTTCAGAGAGTTTGTCATATTCGTGGATCCTTAACGGCTTCTGGGCCGAGGGTTGATTAAGGAAGGTGTCGTGAGGTCGTGGAAGAGTCATCAGTTCGATTCTGGTCCTGAGCATTAACTTTCTAGTGACATTGCGATGGTTTTGCGACTTAGCTTTTGTCTTCACTTCTCATTTCACTTCACCAACCTATGCAACATGCTTTTTTCAAAAGTGAATCTATACATTACTTATATACTATTGACTCACCTGATTAAGTTCACTTACTATCTAATCAAAAATACTTTAAGGGCCTGTTTAGATTCGATTAATTTATCGTGATTATATTAGCGATTATTTTGATTATTACTTAGAGAATTCACTTTTTTATCTACGATTATTAGTACTTATTTTTGGTATTATTTCACTCTCTGATATATAGAACGTATATCGGAGAGTGCTTTTTATTCACTATTATATATACTCTTATCTTTCTATCCTTCTACTCTATCTATCCTCTAACTCCATCGACATTAACATAATTAATATAGTAGACTCTTAAAAGGCGATTGTTGTACTAGATTACGATTTAGAGGATTCGGATGACCTCCTAGAGAACCCTCTTAACGATTCCTCTTAAATCGATCCTTAAATTCTCTAGTAAGATGCCCCTACAAAATCTAAAGGTAAAGGTAAAAAGAGTAAGGACAAGGATACGACTACCGACGAGAAGCTCCTATGTATTCGATAGACCGAGGAGATGAACGAGGCGCTTATTAAAGAGGCGTATATATAATTTAAGGATGGTAAAGGCACTGATAATAGATGGTTTAAGAATGAGGCATGGCCTTTGATTTATGGTAATATATAGAAGGTTACTGTTGGCGCTGAAAAGAGGAAGTTATTGTCTATTAAATACTGTAAGAACAAGTATAGCGCCTTTAAGGAGCTATACTGTACCTTTAGAGTATATAGCGAGTTGTCAGGATTAGGATAGAACGAGGAGAAGGAGCTATATAAGGGGTCTGATGACTTTTAGGATAGGATTACTCTAGTAAGATACTAACAATCCCTATAGTAACCTAGCGCTAAATAATTGAAAAGTCTTATAAGAATATCAAATAACATAAATCTAATATCCTAACTTGTTATAAGCTCCTCTAAGAGATCCTTACCGATATATACACTACTAGTGTAGGCGTAGTATCTATCGCTAGTATTAAGAAGGTAAAGGTAAAGGTAAAGGCAAGGTTAAGATCAGCTACTATCTCTAAAGAGGCTTCTATTAAGGGCTCTTAAACACCTTCTTATATACTAAACAAGCGTAAGAACGACGACAACGATTTAGACGTTGATGAGGACGCCTCTACACCTTACATAGTAAAGTAACGCTTCTAAGTACTAAAGATAGACGTTGGTATTATAATTAATAGTGTTATAGAAGAGATTAAGGCCGATCAAGAAGCTAGGTAAAAGAAGCGAGAAGAGGACAGAAAACGTATAGCGTAAGTATAGACTTCATTAGATATTACTAGTGAGATTCTTATATAAGAGTACTAAACTTAGCTTACTCCTACATAATTTACTACTAGCTTTCGTAACGTGGTTTATATTAATTCTTAAGTAAGAGCTCTTATAAAGATCCTAAAGGGTCCTTTATAAGATTGCTTCCTTAAGCTTATAATCAATAATAAAGAGATTACGCTAGAATAGTTATATAAACGTAGAGTAGAAAGAGATTAAAAGTAAGTACTAAATTATAAAGAAAACACTACTATTCTATACTAAGAGAGTATCCTACATTTATAGTAATTCCTCTCTTCTTCTTAAATATACTTAATAATCTACCTATATCTTCTCTGCTAAATTGTCTCTAAAAGTATCTATAATCCTTGAATCAATAGTAGCATCATCTAGCACTTAAACAAGTAGCTCTACCTTATATCTCTCTTTAATTCCTTCATCGTTATTATACTTAAGGCTATCGTCGATTGTACTCCTGTTATAGATTTAGATAAAGTTGTAGAGAGTAGTAAGTATAAAGACAAGACGTACTTACGTATCTACTGAAAACTTGTTATAAAGGAGGATTCTATACTTCTACTTAAGTACTCTAAATATTCTTTCTACAACGTTACGTAAAGTAGCATGACGGAGATTAAAAAGCTCCTTTGAATTCTTTAGCTTTTACTTTATACAGTATTACTCCTTAAGATAGTATCTTGTCGATCGGTATAGCGTAAGTACAGTATTAGTATTAGTGTATCCTGTATCTCCTAGCTAGAATTTCCCTTTTAGTGTAATAAAGTCGTGCCGGTACTTGGCATCTTGAATTACAGTACTATCGTGAGCGGATCCTTCCTATCTAGGGAGTACAAAAGTAAACTCTATATTGAAATTACACACCGCTAATACGTTCTGTGATATAGTACCTTTACAGTTATAGTATCGAGATTGATCGGCGAGCAGTACATGTACATTTATATGTGTTCTATCTAAAGCTCTAAGGTAATTCATAAAGTATTAGGCATATCGAGAGTCGTTGATTATATGATCTTGAGAGAGGGCGTCGTTAGAAGGAAGTTAGACAACCTTAGGATGGAGTTGTACAAGGGCTTCAAGGACTTCATAGAAACAACAAGATACTGTCTCTCCTGAGTACGAGAAACGCTCTTGTACAAGACGATTAGCGGCTCTATAATTACAAGTCTACAAGAACATAAAAAGCTTCTCATCTAGAGAGACGTGATAGGTCTTTGAATCCTTGATCTCGCAATTATCCTCCATCTAATCTCGTAGAGCGTAAAAGGCCTCTGAACTTATGCGAATCACTTGGCAGATACGGCTCTCCTTTCCTCCCATGATCTCCTCCATATACTCCTTCCCAGCGCGCGGATTTATGAAATTTAGCTCGCCGGCACCCTCTTTCGTATGGGCCGCCGCACATAAACAAAGTAGGATTGCAGTATCTCGAAGGCCGCTATTGTCGTTGTATTCGTCGTCCATATCGTTGAGAGGATATTTAAGGATTGTGGAGAGCGTAAAAGCGGAGTAGAGATAGTGTTGTAGATAGGATATGTACAAAGTGCATAATAATCGCACTAAAAATTAGGGGTACCCCAGATTTTTTTTTTTGTATAGAGGGATTATCTCTGATTATCTCTGATTATTTAAATCCACTAAAATCTACTTACGTGTTTAGATTACCTGATTATATTACTGATTATTATTATAATCAGTAAAATAATCGAATCCAAACAGGCCCTAAATCAAAAGCCCGATAAGTCTTTGGCCAAGACGCTTCTCGCTTACACGAGACTGTAATAACCTTTATTATTCTCTTGAACCTTCAAACACTTCAAACACCACTCAGACCTGCAATTAAGGCGCAGACCCTACTGGTTGAATTTGAATTTGGGGTTGTCTCCTACGAGTTTTTCTTTTTTTGGTTTATACTTAACCCCAGAAGCGATTCGTCACGGGAGGTCAAACAGGATTGGGCATTATTTGTATTTGGTATTTGGATTTTGACTTTGCTGCGTTCCAAGTTCCTGTGTCCACTGTGGAGCAAAGTAATCCTCTCAGATACTGGCCTGCGGACCATATCTTGTGTGCACCTCAGCACTTTTGGTGCCCACAAGTAGACTAGCTACCAATTATGATATCCTACATTACATTGAACTTCATATGAAGCCATGACCATCGCGAAAAACCGAAGCACTCGAGGATATCTCTCGTCTTGGCCTACCGGTATTATTCCTTTGCCCAAAGTATCGTTGTGGTCCCCAAATAGTTTGTCTTCAAAATTATGTTTGTGGTCGAACCAATTGGTATACCAGGCTTCAACCATCGTCTCCCTCTGAACTTCCAGCCCCCTCCCTCTCCTCAATCTGTGCCTGCTCCGTAACCCATTCCCGCTGGAAATCCTTTCCGATCTTCTCAAGTCTGCCCGCTAATCTCCTAGCTTCTCCTGCGTCGCTTGCTGTGGGCGCGATAACAGTTGCGACCAGCAATGGGGGTTGCGCTGAATTACTCTCCTCGCTTGTCTCGTTCGTATTCGTCATCGTTGTTGCGCCATTGAGCACTGTCGAGCCCCCCGTCAATTGACGTTCTCTCTGTGGTGGACTGCCCGTCTCGGTCGTCTCGGTCGTTCCACTCAATGGCCGTAGTTCGTCTCGCGCCTGCTCTAGAATTCCTTGTGGTGTCTTGGGAGGAGTTGGTTGCGATTGGGGGTTGAGGAAGGAGTGGAGGATTAGGGGACCGGTTGTTTCGATCATCATTCTCTGGGGGGTTCCGAGGCCGAGACGCGAGGCAAGATCGGATGCTGTGAGGGCGCTGGTGGTGAGGGATTGGAGGGCTCGTGAGGATGTTTGATTTGAAGATGTGAGGATGGGAGAGAGGGCGATATCTGAGAGGTGGTATGCGAGGTTTGTGGACTGCGAGGAGGTGGGAACCGTTCCTGCCATGATGGGGATGGGGATGGGATACGATGGGCTGGGACGGCCAAGGTGTTGAAAGCCAATGGAGTGTGCGGAAAGCAAAGTCCCGAGTCTCTTCTTTTTCTTGTTCCTGGGTTGCAGGTGGTGTTGTATTTATGTATGGTAGTACTGGTACCTATGGTGATAGGCGTGATAGGTCTTGGTAGCCTGTAAGACACACCAGAACCCCACAAGAGGCGGGAGCTCGGGCTCTACAAGGCGCCGCACTGTCCTGCACGAGCGCTGAATTATGGTCCAGGGCCAGGGGCAGGGGTGCCAGGCGATCATCAGGTTGACGATAGCTGTCCAGTTGACTCGGTATAGCTTCAACGGCTTCAACAATTCAAAGAATTGTCACCTGTCACAACAACGACAACAACAACATCAACAACAACACCACCACAGATATCACGCAATCATGGCAGACGCTGAAGCTATCGCAAAGGCTGAGAAGCTAGCCGCAGCTAAGAAGAGAGTACGTCCCTGGATGGGCACACCCTTCAGGAAATCTGTCAGATTATCAGGAACACATGCTAATGTGGATTGCTTCAGGTCGATGCTCTCAAGAATAAAAAGAAGAAGCCAGGCGCAAAGAAGGAAGACAAACCCGAACCCTCTCCCGTAGCAGAAAGCTCCAAAGTCGACGAGGTCCCAACCCCAGAGCCATCACCCAAACCACCTGTCGAAGAGGAAGCAAAGCCTGTAGACGATGTCAATGAGGAATCTGAAGAGACACCTTCGGAACTCAATGTTGCTAAATCTCATGGGAGACAGGCTTCTTTATCTTTGCAATCCAAAATGCGCTCCTCCTCCTTTAGACAAGGCGCGGGAACGGGTCCACTATCACCAAATTATGCCTTCTCACCGGATGGGGAAACGGCTCCAGAGATACACAGGAAACAACAGATCAAGATCGATGAGCTGGAGAGGGAGAACAAGAGATTGGCCAAGGAGGCAGGCGATTCAGAGAAGAGGTGGAAGAAAGCAGAAGAGGAACTGGAAGAGCTGCGTGAGGCCGAAGACGATACTGAGACCAAAAAGGGGGCGCCTTCTCCTTCTGCCGGATCATTAGAAGAATTGGAGAAACTCGTAAGATTCCAGATTACCATTGGTTCTTCTAAGAATAGAGCTGACAATTACTCCAGAGAACCGAGAATGCGGCCCTACAACGTCATAACACTCAATTGCAGGCGCAATCCTCGAAAGCTACTCGCCACGGATCTTCTCCATCAGTGTTGATCAATGCGCCCCCGGATTACGAAGCGGCTCTGGCGTCTAAATCCTCCACTATCGAGGGCATGGAAATAGAAATCTCAAATCTGAGGGCACGTCTCGACAAAGTTAATTCAGGGGCGTCAGTTAAGGAACAAGTTTCAGCCTTGGAAGACAAGTTGGCACGAAGCGAGAAAGCCACACTGATAGCACAACGGGAATTGGGAGATCTGAAGAAGAATCTTGAACGAACCACGGAGAAGGCCGTTAAGGAGGGAAGTGAAAGAACTTCAGCTGAGACTAAACTGAGGACTCTAGAACGAGAGTCTGAGGAGGCCAAGGCTCATAGCGAAGAGCTCCAGAAGAAAGTCGAAGCGCTCGAGAAGAAAGTTTCAACACTAGCAACGTTGCACAAAGAGCATGATGCGAGATCTCAGGCGCAGAAGAAGGAACGGGAAAAGGCAGAGAAGGAAGCCTCAGAGCTCAGATCACGACTTGCTGGTATTGAAAATGAGAACCATCGGTTGCGAGAGGAGAGAGAGCGAGCCCGGAAGCGCGACGCGCAAGGTATCGATGACGAAGGGGTTGATGAACTGGAGAATGAAGAGCGTCAACGCCTGGAGAAGAAGGTCCGTGACCTGGAGGGGGAAGTGCATGAACTGCGACGAGGAGTCTGGAGGGACCGTCGAAAAGAACTGGAAGGTGACGAAGCTGCCGGTGCGACGAGTCCCTCTGCCAAGTTTACCGATATAGATCTCAGTGGAAGCATGTCTCCTAGCCGGCGGAGGAGCATCGCACAGGGCGGAAAAGGGCTGGGAGACTTCATCACCAGTGGTTTCAACGCCATTACGGGGGGTGCTTCAGGGGCGGACGACTCCCTGTTGGAGGATGATGAAGACATGGACTTTGATGAGGATGCATTCCGACTGGCGCAGGAAGAAGAAGCGAAGGCCCGTATTGAGCGCGTCAAAGAGGTTAAGCGAGGCCTGAAGAACTGGGAGGGTTGGCGACTGGATCTAGTGGAGAACCGGAGGGGCGGTGGTGAAGGAGTCGGGGAAATCTTTGAGATTTAAGGGATTCGGGGAAAGGAGGCTTTGCTCTTTTGCTCTTGTCTCTCGTTTTGGGCTCGCTCGCATTTCGGTTCTTTTCCTTTATTGTTGCGTCGGGAGCGTTCGATGTAAGAATAGAGTTCGGGTCTTCACTACCGGCACTGCCGTGGAGGGGCTGCTGTGTTGGGTTCGAGGGGGTGGGTGGTTGTGGTTGTGTAATCCGGTACTTTTCCCCGTATAAGGATAAGCGAAGGGCTGAGCCTCCACTGTGCCCATTTCACGGTTCCTATTTCAGACAGGGAGTACGGGACGGGTCTAGCTTGGGATCAGCTGGGATGTATGGGATGGGACTGGGGGATGGTTATGGGGTAAGTTTAGGTATTGCATGTATCTGAATAGGGTATGATTCTGTACCAAGAGCAGTCACATCTCTTCTTCATTGCTTGCTTGCTTGTATCAGTTTGTTTCGTCGCCGACACCTGCTGTTGCATATCTTTCTTATGTCCGTATCTGTCTGCCTGCTCGCATCTTCTGGTCTTTTTAAGCGCTTGGGGGCGCGTTTGGAAGGGTCTTTTTGGTTTCTACAGTGCGATTCGCGTCTCTGGCGTGTATCGTGTCTAGGAAAGAGTTAAGATCTACGGGGTGAGGGGTTACGGTTGGTGGAAAGTTCTGATGGGCAAGGGTAAGCAGGGCTGAAGGCCTCTTGTTACAGTTTACGAGGTCCCTGGTGTGAGTGGGGGATTGGCGAATGAGAAGTATATGTGTTCTTGTTACCTGAGAGGATGGGGGCTGGAAGGGACCATCTTACGCTTGTGTGATATTACGAGTTATAAGAAGGCTTGGTACAGTAGAAAAAGCGTTTGTTTGTGTGACGTTGTGATGTTTTTTTTTCATCTGGGTATCTCCGAGACTGTTGCTTTAGGTAAGTTATCAGGAGGGAAAATTGGGGTACTATAGCGGAAATTTCTCTCTTTGATCCTTTCTTTTCTTCTTGGATTTGGAAACAAATGGGTTTGGGATATTCCACCTTGATCCCAAATATTCTACTTTTGGCCATTACTACAAAATGCTTAGCACCTCTGATGCAAAGCGGGAGATTTCACCTGATCCTATCAGAAATTCCAGCTGCATTTGGAAATCTCCCCGGATCCTAAACGACCCATTCTGGCCATTTCCCATGCGGGAGGGAGATTTGCACAAATCCCAAACACCTAGATTTGGCCATTTATGACGAAAAAACAAAATTATGCAGAGTGGGGAGATTTCAGTTCGGATCCTGAATAGCTACTTTTGGGTTATTACGGATGCAAGTTGGGCATCTGCGGCGTGATCCTGGTCCAATGGATGCAAGAGAGGGGTTCAGTACCTACTTACGGAGTACGGGTCAGTATGATCCCAAACCATCACATCCATCTCCATCGAGGGAGATGCTGCTATTACGAAGCACATCCTGGCCCCTGACCTAGAGATCTCCACTCCCGGTGCCAGCTGCAAGTAATGCACGCAAGTCATGCCCGCCCCAGCCCAGCGATCAGGGTACGACACTCTCGACACTCTCGACACTCTCGCGGTAGTACGGAGACTCACTTAGTTTCTCCCATCCTACCACCCTACCATCCTCTCGTCGTCGAACAGGTTTACCAAAAGAAAGTTGAAAGAAGATGATTAATTGGGTAAAAGAGTTGAAACAAGGAGAGTTATTAACTGCCGGCTAGGTATGTTGGTGCAACCTGGAAGAGCTCGCAGGATTGTAGTCACGTGTATGAATTCCTCTCCAAGATGTTCGATGGATGCAAGCCCCTTTCAGTTGTAGTACTTGAGACCTTGTTGCTATGCCCCCTTTTTCGCCCTTGAGGGTGTTCGTAGAATCGCAGTTGTGGTGATGGTGTTCGCAACCCCTCCAGTTCCCCCTCCCCCCTTTTTTTCAGTTCGGTACCTAGCTCGCCTGTTTTGCGTGCACTTCGTACATGTATCCGATCAGATCCAGGTATTTGTCCAGTTGTCGTTCAAGTACCATTTAAGACGTTGAGCCCAATGTTCTATTCTGGCCTCAGGAACCAAGGTTCGTTCACTTGTGGCCTGGCGCGATAGTTATGCCTGAAGAATTGAAGGCAGCCCAGCGTAAAAATTAACATGGCCGACTTGGACCTCTCGTTGCTTCTTTTCTCCCTCTTCCTCAAACATCTCCATCTTCATCTCCGCTCCCCAACCACAACCTCATAGGTGATCAGTGGTTACAGTAATCAAAGAGACCGATCGCTCGCCCTCCTCTCTCCCCCTCCCTCTCGTTCGTCATGTCCGAGGCAGTGTCAGCAAAGCAATCAATTCTACCGTTCCGGGTCGTTTAATCCGCTTCTTCTACGCCCATGATGGTTATTAAGTTCCCTGGAACGGACCAGTCAGTCGACTGCACGACGCACTCCGCTTGGCCCCATGGCATGGTTTGCATATAGATGATGTCGATATGCCCTGGGATATTTCGTATAATTCTGGGATAGATTCGTGATCCCAAACGTCGTTCACGATCCTACCGGGCTGCAGGTGTCGTTTGAGGATTTCGACTTTGGACCCAAATTGCTCCCCTGGTGCCCTGGTCTGGCATTGGCATTGGCAGCTGGAGACAGGAGATGGGTGATGAAAAAGACCCGGTGCTGGGGAGAAAACAGGGCTTGTAGGGCTCGAGCTTGGAGGGGAAGGATAGGCGGGGGGGAAGGGGGGGGGGGTAGACCAGCAAATCCGGAGGGGGGGGTTTCCATTGTTGAACGACGTCGAAACAACTTCAAGCAACAACAACATTTCTTATTTTTTTGGACCCCGCACTGCAAACGTTCCCGACTATCAACTATCACCAGTATCATTTTTCTCTCGCTCCCTCACCACTCAACTTTCTCCAATGCCTCCAAGCCCAGTTCTTTGCACGACACAATTCCGTCAAAAAAGACCCCCATTGCTACACTACCACTACCACCACCACCACCAACTTGTTCACTTGCACCACCACTACCTTGCCACTGCACCTGCACCACCCCAAAAACTTGCAGGCCACCCACGCAGCTGCATGCAGAGGAAGGATCTCACACCGATCATTGCGGGACCCTTCCTCACTGAATCTCCTCCCAGACTTCACCAGCACAGCCGTCTAATGCCCCCTTGCAGCACTCCTGGCGCTTGTTTTGGGGGGGCAGAATATGGCTTTGGACCCCAACTCGCCCCCACGCAGACCTTTTGGAGTCGGTGTGGTGACTTTTGGTCCCATCGGTAGGAAGAGCAGCCTAGTCAAAATGGATCTGACATCGAGTGATGGTGACACTTCTACCACTGCCGTTGTTGGTGATGGCCGAGGCGGAGGAAAAGGATTCGTCCCTTATTAATATGCCGTTACATCGCAATTTGGCCCTTCCTCTTTGCTGTTTCTCCCTTTCTATATCAGGTACCCGAGACAGCCTCAAGGCACGGTCACCCCGCGAACTTATCTCACTATCAAAGCATCTCTTGGAGGTGGGGTTTTTTGTTATCACAGTGCAATTTTCCACTTAACCCAAAAGTTTCTTTTTCTTCTGGCTTATTGTTAAAGATTGAAAACCCTTCTACGTGAGATTTTTGTCTGTCTTAAGATGTTTGGTTGTTTGATAGAGGGAGAGCCAACCTGCGACAACACCACCTCTCCTACTACTAGCACAGCATATCATTGTGGCAACAAGTGAGTAGCCAACAGGCTTTCTTTCAATTGGCTTTCCCCAACTTCCCCTCCATGCTTGGTTATGGTTCCTACTCTACTGTGCCACTTCCTGGCTTTCAAGCTCCTTCCCGTTCATATATATATATATATATATACACACACAATAAGCTGACTTGGTGGCATAAAGAAAGCAGAGGCACAGTGTAAGTCAACCATATAACCTATCCACCAGGAAGACTTTCCGAGACGGTTCCTTCTTCTTCGCCGCTTCGGAGCCAGCCTTCTCCACACACGAGTTTGCCTCTATCCTTTGTGCATACATTGCTTGCATTGAATCACTTCACCGAGTCGTCGAACAATATTTTGCCCGAGAACCCTGGGAGTCAACACCAACAGAGCCGCTTGACCTGCTTCTTGTCGAGGCCGACTACCTTCTTTTGGATCTACAACCTGAAGCACCAACTCCAGGGCAACGACTCCACGAGACAATCTGCCGACTAGGCGCTCTTTTTGGATCAGGCTGGTTCTTTGAATGGCCAGGAGGGAAACGTCCATTGAACTCAACATGGCCATGGGCTGATGTGAAGCCCTCACTCTTAGTTTTATGGGGTGTCTGCTGGATGTTCGTCATCCCCAACCTCAATCTTGGTTCATACCAAACGCCAGGCGGAAATCGAAATCTGGGGTCAATGCCACCACGTAATACCGAGCAGTACTTTTATCCTCCAACAGGTACGTTGACGGCATCTCTGCTTTATGTATCTTTCCGTTGCCTGGACGAAAGTCTGGGTCTGCTAGCACACTGACGGGCAGTCTCACTCTTATATCGGTGAAGATTGGGATTTGATGACAGGCTGAGGAGAGAAAGTGCCGGCAAAAGAAGGACAATATGAAAATCACCCAAGGAAGCTGAATCGCACTCGCCACGCACCCTTTGCTCACCCCGATGGAGCAATCCGGTGAAGTGCGGTGCGAGTGCGGTTTAGATATTCACGGAGGCGGCTATGGTCCTTTGGTAGACAAGAAAGCGGCAGTGCATTCGTACCTTCCTCGCTGAAGTATTATCCCTGATATTTGGGACAATCGAAGTCAATTGTGTCGAATGTCGAGGGTAATATTTTGTACTCTCTTAAATCATGGGTGGGGTCATTATCTCAAACTCGTCCCAAAAGTTGGATCAACGAATGCTTTTTTGCCCATGACGAGAAGAGGGTGAAGGTTGAATCGTTGCTTGCAATTGGGCCGGTGGGTGCTAAGGGTGGTGCAGGCAGGACGCGGAAAATGGAACAAATTGGAGCTGGCGTACGTCAACTAACAGTCGCAACAGCAACGCAATCCCCCATCGTGAAAAGAGAACCTCACACGCACGCGCAAACACTCCCGGGTGACTGGACTTCAGGAATACTGACTTCAAGTCCTCTGGATAATTCCTACCACCAACTGTACACCTCCAGCCCGGCACCGCCGCAGCAGCAGCAGCCAATCCTCATGCAGGTTCCCGACCACCCTCGACAAGGCCACTCCAGCTACCATCAGGCAGATACTGCTGCGCCAGCCATGCATCGAAATCCGAGTAATTCGCACGCCCGTCGTGAGTCATCCCCCTCTCATTGTGTCCCTTGTCGTGTGCGACCCCCCCCCCCCCCCCCCCCCCCCCCTGGCCCCCCCATATCACATCCCCATGCTATTTTAGGCATTTTGGTGTTTGGGGGCCTTGCTGCAGCACAGCTGGAGCACCTCGCAAACTCGACTCCCTACGACTCTCAAGGCGTGCATCGCAACATGTGACTGCAACCAAGACTCACCTTTGTACTAATACGGATGCCGCATAGATCCCCATGCCACTTCGCCGGCCCAAGGCTCCCTTCGAGTAGACGCGATTCACGGTGCGAACAATACAAATACAAGAGATACCTCGGGAGCTGGAGGAGGATTGATATATAATAGTCACGGGGCCACCTCGGGAAGTTCCACAGGAAACAAGCGCCCCGACCACCACTTACCTAAGGCAAGCACGAACGAAATTTCCACCTCAGGCCGACACATCAACCATCAAGCATTTCCCACACCCCAACAACAACCACAGCAGCAGCAGCAACAGCAGCAGCCACGCCGTTCAGAATTGACTTACGAGTCCCTTGGCCACCAAAAACATTCTCAGTATCATCAATCCGCGGCGGTGACCCAGATTCAACAACCCTCCCTCTCCGCCTCCTACTACCCCTTCGAGATGTCAATGTACGGCGACAACCAGCGGGACTTTACCCATTACCCTGCCATCGACGAACCTCAAGAACACGACGATAATATGCATCCACGATATCCCTCACCTGGCACGTCGCTCAATAATCCCTATAATAACCCAAGCATCGATGCGCCGATAAACATGGACCTGCCCGAGTTACCATCCAAGGCCGAATCCGATCCCGCCAGTCCTGGTAGATCAAGAGCGATACCAAAACCCGATCGCGAAATCACGAAAGACAACGATGGAAGATTCGTATGTACATGGCAGGGGTGTACCGAGGATACAAAAGTCTTCAATAGGAAATGCGAATGGTCCAAGGTGAGCGTCCTTCTCGTCTTTGTATTTCCTTTGCGACAATCCACTAACAAATTCTATTAGCATATGGACAAACATGATAGACCTTACAAGTGTCCAGCAGAGGGTTGCGAAAAACTTCCCGGGTTTACATATTCGGGGGGCCTGCTAAGACACGAACGCGAAGTCCATAACCTACACGGCGGTCCTCGAAAGCAACTCAACTGTCCTCACCCGAACTGCAAGAGACATAGCGGCAAAGGATTCTCGCGACAGGAAAATTTGAACGAGCATCTTCGACGTGTACACACGCCCGGAAATACCGAGAATGGTGGCGATGAGACGGAGGATGATGGAAGTGAACGAGCCGGGATGAAGCGGAAGAGAAGCTCACGCATGGGCGATGGTGGTGATATTCGTGAGGAAATGGCACGACTACGAAAGGAAAATGAAGACCTTCGGAGTAACGCTGAACAACAGCATCTAGAGACGCAAGAATGTAAGCTCAAATCCCTCTTTCTCAGAAGAGTACAAACAACTCCATTACGTCACACCTAGCGTATACTAACTCGACCTTTCTCTTTAGTAACGCACCAACTTCAAAACCTACAAGCCTTGGTAGGCGCCAAATTCAGTCAGGTCGGCGCACCCCAAGCAATGATGTGATAATTTTTTTTAACGGCACTGGACAACTTGCGATTATTCCCCCTCTTTTCTCGCTATTTCGATTCCTTCGGCTTTTCGGACATTCATCATGGAAGGGAAGGGTTGTCATCATTGTTTGTTTTTTTTGGAGTTTGAGGACAGAAATCACAACAAGGGGGTATATCAAACTAGCATCGTGTTTTTTGGCATTTCAATCATGGCATGGGAGTAAACGGACTTTTTCTTTTTTTCCTGCTTTTGCGCTGGTTTTCAAATCATCATCTCCTTTCATACCAGGGAAATGGTGGAGATGGGTATTTCGTGTGGTAGATGGATTGGTTGGGAAATGAATTGTTACGATATTAAGGTCTCCTCTTTGCTTCCTTTTTCTTCTTTTTTCTTTTCTTTTTTGTTGCTGTTCTTCATATACGCTTGCTTTTTACAGTGTGTTATTAGGTGGGAGTGAGAGGATTTTTGGGCATACATGGGCGAATGGAAGGGATATTCTGATCTTGATTCCCGATGGTGCGAGATTTGTTTTGAGATACTGTGAATATTAGTTGTAAGAATAATAGACATTTCCTCGGATAGAGTAGTATGTGTTGCATTTGAGATTTACGATGTCAGTAAGTTGTTGAATTGATGAGGCCGCAAATTACCTCTCAAAGTTCAACCCAAAGTCGAGTCATTTGACACTCGTACGCTTGAAAAAGAAAAGACGAATATCCTTCAGCGGCTTGTTTCTTTCCATTCCTACCTATCAAACCCAACAGATTTAAGCCCGATGCTACTCAAGGGGGGGAGCCACCGGACTAAGCGATTTACAGGATAGGTCAATTTTAGCGGGGTCGAGTCGGGCCATCCCATAAAAACTTTATTGGCAAGGATTATCTTCCTCAGCTCTTTCCCTCAACACTCTCCAAGAGCTCCGTGAAGCAGATTAAGGGATCAAATTGGAAGAACAGAAGTAAGGTCGATTGAAGAAGCGTGTACGTATTAGCTGATTGCACGCGCTTCCATTGCGATCCAGCTGGTATGGCAGACGTTGGGGTCGATGACAAAAGGGTGGGGGTTGTGAGAGAGAGTGACGATGCGGTGACCGGGTCTGGGAATACTTTCAGTCCTGAAGACTATGTGGGATTGGAAGAGGATGATGCCGAGGTTGAGAGGGTTGAGAAGGTTTACAAGTGAGTTTCTTGAATTGAATATTTTTAATCAAGTTTTGGTTTTGCTAATCGGATGCTTCTAGGAAAATCGATCGTCGGATTATTCCTGGTATGAGTCTCTGAACTCTTAGCATACACCTATTGATATTGACGTTTATTTCTACTATAGCATTCTGGCTCTTGTATTTCCTTTGCTCTGCCATACGATCCAATGTCGGTCTCGCCCAGACCATGAACAAGGCAGCAGGTCATTCTCTAGAGCAAGTTCTGCACCTGACGGCAAAGCAAACATCCACAGCCTTGGCTCTCTTCTATGTCGCCTACGTCCTTTTCGATTTCCCTTCCAACCTCCTGATGACGAGACTCAGCCCGAGAGTCTGGATGTCGAGAATTGTCATCGCTGTCGGAATCATCGGCGCCTGTTTCGCCGCCGTCAAGGCTTCTTGGAGTCTTCTGTGAGTCACGTTTCCAAATGTTTGCCCCTGGATGCCAAAACATAGCCTAACGCACACTCTCTTTTCTGCTTCTAGCCTCCTTCGATTTCTACTGGGAGTTGTGATTGCTGGCATGTGGCCTGGTATGGCATACTATCTGACTCTTTTCTACCCTCCTTCCCGGACCGGCAAACGCATCGGGCAATATTTCACCGCAGCCCAGGTATCTGCCGCTGTCGTTGGCCTCGTGTCGGCAGGTTTCCAGAAGATGGATGGCTTGGGTGGATTGGTGGGGTTTCAGTGGATGTTCTTGCTTTATGGACTTTGTGCTATTGTGCTTGGTTTTGTATTGTTGTGGTGGTTGCCCGACCGTCCACTGCCGCCTGGACAGGCTCGTCCTAATACATGGCGGGAAAAGTTTCTGCCTGCTACTCCCCCAGTTCTCACCGGAGAAGATGCCGAGATCCATTATAAGGATTTGACGAGAGTTTATCATCCGAGGCCATGGACCTTGAGGGACTTGTCGAAGGTCTTGCTTGATTGGCGGCTATGGCCTTTGACCGTGATGTATTTCGGAGTTGTGGGTGTGGGCATTGGGACTCAACTATATGGAACAGTCATTATTTCTGGTATCGACTCGACTTTCTCTAGCATTACCTTGAGTTTGTTGTTCGCGCCTATCTGGGTTGTAAGTTTGCCATACAGCTTTTATAATTTCAAACTAATACCATTAGATGGATCTGATCGCGATCCTCATCGTAACACCTATCTCAGATCGCTTCCACCACTACCGAGCCTTCTTCTTCTCGGCCGCAGTATGTGTCCAAATCGCTGGTCTCTTGACCACCACCTTCGCCCCTCGTTCTCAACCCTGGGCACGCTATGGAGGCCTCCTCATGGTAGGTTTCGGTCTCGGTCCTACAGTCCCCATTTGTATGACATGGACCAACGAGATCTTCCAACGACGACACGGCGAAGTCGGTGTCGCTGCTGCTGCTGCCTTGGTCTCAGGACTGGGAAATCTAGGCAGTGTTATGACCACTTATGCGCTGTACACTGGGTGGCCCGAGGACGCGAAGAGGGGTCCCAAGCAATATCGTAAGAGTAACCTCGTCATGATTGGTATTCTGTGTATGTCTATATTGAGTAGTCTGGTCATGACTGTGCTGCTCAAGGTGGTGGGTAACAATCCGAGTCACAAGATTGCTAGCAGTGGTTCTTCTGCGAACGACGCGAACGACTTTCAAGACGGGGCAGCTAGACGGGAGGGGAAGCAAAGGGGCTTTGGGAAGATGTGGTGGAGTCGATAGACTCCTCGCATCGGTCCTAAACACCTGGTGTGGGATGCGATGAGGGGATGAAGGAACTTTTCAACAAGAGATCACTGATGACGGATCTTGAGAGGGAGAGTTCAACCTTTTTAACTCCCTCGTCCACTCCTTTTACGACTAGGTTTTTGCGATTTTATTTTTTGCTTTTTATTTTGCTCTTTTAGCGACGATACCCCATCAAGCGTTTGTATATGCTATCATTCGAGAAGGATACCCTTAGTTGGTCTGGGGGGTTCTCTCGACAGCGAAAATGCTTTGCGCTATCGCTGGCACGGCGTATTTGGACTGAGGCGGAGCACCGGCAACAATTCTTCTACGATATTGTTAGGACCGTCTCGTGGGAAATTTTTTTGCTTGAGATTTAATCTGGGAGGGGGAGAAGAGATAAATATGCATGTAGAGAAGCAGTAGTCTTGCATTTTGAATACAAAATATTGTGTTTGAAATATGAATTATGAGATTGTGCCTAGAAAGTTGGGACAATAAGCTAGGTACGAACACTGCCGCTTTTTCTGACCATGAGTAGCCGCCTGTCTGAAGGCATGAAACTCTCCTAGTAAAATAGTCGTAATCACAATATGATAAAAGGAAACACAAGGACATTAAATTTTAACAACGTCTCTCTTCGAGGAAACACAAAAAAACGAGAATGCTTAATATCAGAATCGAACTGATCTCAATTACGTCCTTCCCGTGGATGGAAGACCTTCCAATCACGAGATCTTTAGCGTTAATCGTCAAGACGTTTATTGGAGGGGGATAGTGAAGACTATTTCAATTCTGCAGTAGAGGAAAAGAGTCTTAGTACTAGACTAATTAAGCTTTGTTGAAGATGAGTCTTTTGACTGGTGGAAGGACCTTGCTTGTTTTAGATAGTTTTAGGAGAGTAGGGAGAGGATGGATAGGCGGGTGTATAGCTAGAAGGTAGTATGTAAACTTTTATAAAGCTTATCAAACTCTAAGAGACGGGCTTATTACTTAGAGATACTTGCTATGATTTATTTTTAAGGTATAACGTGGTTTATCAGCGAGTCGATCATATCACCGAGTCGATCACTTCAAAACCTATACAAAAAACGTCTGTGCATAACCGTACACTTCATGTATTTATATATAAAAATATCTGAAATTGAAACCTTAGTTTTATTACTATATGAAAAAGTAGTATTAAGAATTTCAGACGCTTACTAATTATAATCGCTTAGTTATTAAAGAAATAAAAAAACAATCATGATTATAGAGGTAATTTTAAGCGAATCGTCGATTACAATTAGTAAGCGTCTGAAATTCTTAATACTACTTTTTCATATAGTAATAAAACTAAGGTTTCAATTTCAGATATTTTTATATATAAATACGTAAAGTACACGGCTATATATAGACGTTTTTTATATAGGTTTTAAAGTGATCGACTCGGTGATATAATCGACTCGCTAATAAACCACGTTATAAGAGATTAGTTTTACTAATAAATCGTCTTAGTAAGCGATATGCTAGGATAGTTTCGGAGAATCGTTCTTTAGATTTAACAAGGAATAAGACATAAAATGTTATACTATAAGTGTTATAGTCTATTATTCGGTTTCATCTAGTAGGAATATTATTACTAGCTATCGCTCCTTTCGTAGAATGGATAGTCTTTTACACTTCGTCTACATGTAAATTATATGCTCGGCATTTCAATTTCCTTATTATGAAAATGAAAGAGCGTAGTTCTATACTTACCGAATATTATAGTTATATTAACATATATAATCTAGTCGTCGGTTAACCTTAGGTCATCTTTATATAGAGTGTTCTGTCCCTTGTTAGAGGTTCTCAACTCTATATCGAGTAGTTTATTAATAGTGTTATTCTGTTCTCCTAGAAAAGATATAGAAAACCTCTCTATAGCCTTCTTAAACCTATTAGAAGAAATTCTTAAATAGACTTTATTAACTCTCTCGACTTTATAGAGTTACTAGAATTATTAGTCTAACTATTTAGAGTAATAGGAAAGAGTACTTAAGAATATAGTAACTGTTTAAACTTAGTTTAAAGACTCTAGAAAGTTAGAATAAGTAAGATTAGAATAATTAGAAATATTATAAGAGAGTTCTCTATAACGATTATCGATTTTAAGACTACTTATCTCTTCTACCTTATAACTTCTAGCGTCTTAACGAAAATCGTAGAATTATACTAAAATATAGATATATACTAGTTATTAGTTAGCTACTCTCTCTAAGGTGTCTATAACGGTTCTAACCGCTACTCTACTAAGATAAGACTCTAGAAGGAACTCGGCTAATTAGAGTATAACGAAACTTAATCTATCTAACTAAAGGTATCGTTTCGACGAGTTAGTTACTTATAAAGAGGTTTATAGTGTAGAGTGTTTACTTAGAGGTAAACTTATTACTTATATAAAGTAGTTAAAGCTAAAAGATATTAATAACTAAGTAACTAAAGTTAAGTATAAAGCTTCTATCTAATAGTAGATATACTAGTCTTATATAGAACCTTTCTACTTCTAGATCTCGACTAGATCTATAGATCTACTTAGATCTCTAAGAGATTCTCTAGAGTCTATTATATAATTTCTAATACTATAAAATCCTTAGATCGTTTATCTAATATAATCGATCTCTATTCTACTATAAGTCTATAGATATACTTAATCTATTAGAGCGCTACCTAGTCTTTATTTATTATAACGTGTTTAACTACTAAGTATCTATAACTACTAAGTATCTATAAAATATTTTAGTACTACTATCTTATATTAGAAGTTATTACTTTCTTCTCTACTACTATATAAAAAATCTACTAAGTATACTTATCTAAATTAGATATCTCTTCTTTAATAAAAGAATATATATAAGCGTTATACTCTATCTTTCTATACCTTCTATAGTATCTTTAGACTCGCTAGGCTATATTTTAATTATCTCTACTATAAGTCTTCTTTCTACTCTACTACGCTAAAGAAGACTCTAAAGTTACTACTTATAGCGTCTTACTAAACTTTAATACTTCTCTAGTCTAAATCTACTTTCTTTTTCGCCTCTTATACTTAGTTAACTTATTATTAAGCTCTTTAAGCTCTTAAATATAAGCTAATATAAGCGTATTCTAGTATAGTATAATTTTAGCGCCTTTAATAAGCTATAGAAGTCTATCTTTTACTAAACTAGATAAAGAGCTAAGCTTATTTTAAACTAGCTTAGTCTACGATCTAAATTTAAGTATATTACTTAGTATTCTAGACTACTATAGTATCTCTTATAATAGAAGTCCTAGAGAGGTCTAGAGTCGAATATCTAGTTTATCTAGTATAACTTATATATCTAATAGAACTAAGCCTATATCTCTAAAGCTTAATTTAATATTAGCCTCTATAAATGTCTTAAAAAAAGCGTCGCGAAAAACTAGTAAGAAGTCTCTCTTATTAATATAGAAGACGCGTCTCTATACAAGAGCTAATATATATTAAGTGCTACCGTTTAGTGAGGAACAGTGCACGGCCTAGCACTTAATACATATTGGCCCTTGTACTAAGGCTCTAATATACTAAGAGTACTAGACTTTAAGTACTATAAAATAATATATATCTAAAGGTTAGAGGATATAGAATAAATAAGATAGTATATAGAGTATAATAATCTTATTCTTCTTATAGAAGTCCTTAAATTCCTATAAGTTATAACTCTTATAACTATCTAAGATAAGTAGTCGATATACTTCTATCTAGCGTATCTTTATATACTTATTAAAGTACTTTAACTACTCTAGGCTAAGCTTATTTATTATCTATCTATTCTTAGAGACTCTAAGAACCTAGTTATTAGATATACTAGTCTCTTTATACTAATTAGAGAGATATACTCTACCTTTATAGATAATAAAAGCTAGGATTATAGTACTAGTAGTAGAGATTCTCTAGATAATTATAACCTACTTCTAGTCTTCTAGCTAAACTAGATCTAGTTAAGTATATCTCTTAGAGCTAGTAATAACTTTTATAGTTCTAATAACATCTATCTAGAATCTAGATTTATTAAAGTTATAGATATTCTTATTCTAGATACTATACTTAGCTTTAGTATTTTTAACTAGTTAAAACTAGTTACTAATTATTATAGAATCTTTCTACTTTACTCTCTAATAGTTCTTAGCTCGATTAAAGCTTATTTTTAGCTTATCTAAGCGCTTTATAAATCTTCTAGTCTAGTTCTTACTAACCTTCTCTCTACTCTACGCCTCTAGTAGTTTATTTACTATATCTTCTACCTCTACTAGTCTAGAAGAAAACTCTTATAAATTAAGGTCGAGGATATATTAGATAATAGTACTCTCTTTAGCTAGAGTAAGCTTCTAGTAGTTAGACTAGTAATTATATCGTAGTTATATTCTATTCGCGTATCTTTATAGAGTTTTAGTAGTAATATTAAAAGCTATAGTACTCTACTTAAGGGTTTTAAACTAGCTATCTTAAAAGGCCTATAATATAAGAGTAAGCCTATCTTCCTTCTAAGTAGATTACGTGTTTTTTAGTTAAGATATAATATATTAAAGGTTTATTATAGTTACTAAGATATTTTATAGACACTTAGTAGTTATAAATACTCGATAGTTAAATATATTATTTAATAGTTTCTATAATTCTATAACCTATACTATAGGCCTTATATATATATTATTATAAGAAGTATCTATTATTTTCGATAGCGACTCTATATAGGTTCTATCTATAGTTCTATATAGTTTCTAGGTAGATATTATATAAGTGTATTTATAGTATATATAGATCTAGCTATACCTTTATTAGCTCTCTCTATAGATAAATATATACGTCTATAATAACTCGATAGAGTAGGATTTTATAAGCTAGATTAGTAGTCTTCTATATAATATCTCTCTTAATAAGTAGATTACTCTTCTACTTTTTATCTAACGCGCTAGGTTAGTAATAGATCTAATTAACTATATCTATCTATAAGAGCGGCTTTAATAAGTACTCGCGAACTACTAGACCTTTCGCGGATAAGTAATCCTCTCGATATATAACGATATAGTTCGCGAGCTAAACTAGACTATTCTAGATATCTTTCTAGTTTAGAAATAGATATACCTAGCTATAGATTTAGCTAATATAAACGAGATAGACCTAGAGATTACTAAACTTCCTTCTAAAAGTCTTATAGAATACCTGTCTTCTCGGCTTACTACTCTTAAGACTATAGCTTAAGGTAGACGCGCTAGTAATACTCTTATAGAACCTCTACTTATAAGAAGAGCTCTATAATAGGTCGCGAATAGTGATTTATAGTCTTTAAAGGTTTATAATTTAAGTCTAGCTACTTAGCGGCGACTTTAATAGATAGTTATAGACGATTCTATAGATTAATTTAGAGTCTATAGATTAGTAGTTATTCTTTACTCTCTTCTATAAATAGTTCTCTCTAACTTTATATAACGACACGTATATAAGGCCCACGGTATAGGTTATAGAATCGTAGAAACTATTAAATACAAGGATTCTAAGCTAAGGAGAAAAGAGAAGAAGGGACAGAAGCCTAGGAGCTAGAGGCTCTTAAATATATAAGGTGTGTCTAGCGCATACTAAAGCAAGGACATCTACTAAAGCAAGGGATCTTACTAAAGTAAGGGATCTTACTAAAGCAAGAGATCTACTAAAGCAAGGGATCTTACTAAAGCAAGGGATCTTCTAAAGCAAGGGATCTTCTAAAGCAAGGCACCTCTGATTAGCCGAGTTCCTCCCAGGGTCTTGTCTTAGTAGAGTGGCGGTTAGAACCGTTATATTACCTCCTCCTTTAAAAAGAAGCTTGCTCTCAAGCTTATAGAAGCCTCTATACTATCCTCTAAGTCTTCGTACAAATCCTCCCTATCCTTATAAGCTCTAATCCATTCACCTAAGCGACGCAGAGGACCTAGTTATATAGAGTATACTATATAGAAGTTCCTTAGCTTATATAGTAAATATTTAAAGTTATAAGCAGGATACTATTCTAGGTCCTCGTCGTAGCCTACCTACTTTACTCTATAGTATAGTCTACTCCTTACTTTCTTTACTATAATCACTTCCTCTAATTCCTACTCCTTATTGTCTATAACCTGTATTAGCGGAGGTGGTTCGTTTATTTACTCTAGTAGAGGGTTGTCTAATACTTTCTATAGATAGTCTAGAGAGAATATAGAGTATATTTTTATAGACGCTAGCAACTTAACTTTATAGGAGTGTTTAACCTTTTAAATCACTTTATATAGGCCTACTATTTAATAGTCTAATTTATAGCTAGAGCGCTCTATCTTCTAATTCTTTGTAGATACCTAGACCTTATCTCCTACTTTAAAGTCTACTTCGCGTTAGTAGGAGTTAATATCTCTTTACTTCTTGTCCTACGCTTCCTTTATAATTATACAAGCTGTCTCCTATGCTTCTTAGAGCTTTTTAACCACCTGCTATGCCTCTTCTTAGTTTAGCTTTTCTTTTAACGTAGCAGGGTTTAGTGTATTCTAGTCAAAAGAGGTACGAGGAGGGTAGGCGTTCAGGAGCTTGAAAGGCGACATTCTAATACTCTCGTGAGGTAGCGTTAGCTGGGCGTAGTCTATGATAGGCAGTAGTTTAGACCAGTTATCCTGGTAGTAATTAATAAAGAGGCGTAGGCGCTGGCCTAAATACTAGTTTATGATTTCTGTTTATCCATCTATTTACGAGTGGAAAGCAGTAGAAAGCTTGATCTGGATGCCTAGTATCCGACAGAAGATATATAAAGCTGGGCCATGTCCTTGGCTGTTGTTGTCTTATAGCAAGGAATAGAGATACTTTACTTACTTAAACGGTCAATTACTACATATGCCGTGTTATAACTAAACTTGTCTTTTAGGAAGGACTTAAAGTCCATTATAACATGTTGCCAAGGGCGGTCTAGGACTGGCAGTGGGTGTAGGAATCCAGGGGTACGGTCCCTTGGAACATATACTCTCTTACAAGCGTGGCAGTTGTAGATATACTAGGCCACATCCTAAGGAAGTCCTTTCCAATAGTACTTCTGGCTAAGGATTCTTGTTGTCTTTGCTTTACTAGGATGCGCAGAGGAGATCTGATTGTAAGCTTCTCGAATTAGATCAGCTACTAGGGTTTCTTGCGTAGAAACTACTAATCGTCCTTAGTAGAGAAGTAGTCCATTGTCTAACTGGAAGTCTCCTAGCTGCTCCTTTGCTTGCTTCCGGAGGGCGGCCAGGGAGTCTACTATACGATTAGCTGTTACAATACGCTCTATTAATTGGCTTGGCTCGCGCATTGTCTTATCTAGGGGGTTGAGGTCTAGGCTATTGTTTTCTAGGATTGCTGGGTCCAATTGTTCTGGCTAAAGTAGTGCCTTTGTCTGAATGAATACCTTGAGCTCGTCCTGCAGGCCAACGTCTTGTTCTCTTCGCGTGAGGGTATCAGGTTGAGTGTTGTTCTTACCTGTCTAGTACATGATCATAAAGGAGTATTGAGAGAGTAATTCAGCCTAACGAGCCTGGCGGCTAGTAAGCTGTTTGGTTGTCATGAAATACTCAAGTGCTTTGTGATCGGTGTACACTTTAAACCAAGAGGGCGCGCTTTAGAGTTCAGGGCGCTAATGGCCAAAAGAGCGTACGATGGCTAGCATCTCTTTATCGTGGATCTCGTAGTTACATTCTGCAGGGGCTATAGTCTTTGAAAAGTAACCTACAGGATGCTATTCGTCATCAGGGTATAATTGAGAGAGTATACTAGTAACAACTCTATTAGAAGCGTCTGTTTTAAGCTTATATTCTAAGGTAGGGTTATAATGTCAGAGAAGCGGAGAGGAGACGAGGTACTACTTTAGTTCCTTAAAAGCTTGCTAGCAATGCTCATCGAAAATAAAGGGAGTTAAGGCTTTTGTTAATCGTGTAAGTAGCTTAGTAATAATCCTGTAGTCGTAGATAAAGCGCTAGTAGAAGTTATAAAAACTAAGGAAAGACTAGACTCCTTTAACTATACTAGGCTCCTTCTACTTATATATTATAGAGACTTTGTCTAGGTCTACTTTAATGCCGTCGGTACTAACTATAAAGCTAAGGTACTTAGTTCGAGTAACGCTAAATTCGTACTTCTTAATATCTACCTATAGGCTAGTATCGCAAAGTCGCTAGAGGACCTTATATATATACTTGTTATGTTCTAAGGGATCGTCTAAGTAGATAAGGATGTTATCTAGATAGGCTATATAAAAGTCGTCTAGGTAGTTAAAAAGTATATTATTTATATAGCGTTAGTATATTACTAGGCTATTTATAAGTCTAAAAGAGAGTACTTTATACTTATATAATCTATACCTTATATAAAAGATAGTTAGGTCTTCTATATCTAGATATACTTAAATTTAGTAGAAAGTCTAGCGAATATTAAGCTTTATAAACATCTTTACTCTAGCTAGGCGAGCGAGAGTTTCGTTAATTAAGAGTAAAGGGTACTAGTCCTTATAAGTAAGAGTGTTAAGCTTATAGAAGTCGATATAGAAGCGTAGACTACTATTTAGTTTATATATAAAGAGAGTAGGTAAGGTAAAGAGTACTTAGCTTAACTTAATAAAGCTCTTATTAAGGTTCTTAATTAGATACTACTTAATTACTTTAAGCTCGTCTATTAACTAGTTATATAGTAAGCTATACTCTAGAGTATTTAGAGCTTTAAGCTTAATTTAATAATTATAGAAATAGTAGAGTAGAAGCTTATCTAATATAGCCTTTAAGAATACGTCTTTATATAAGTAGTATTATAGAGAAAGCTTATTCTTAATATTCTAGAGAGTTACTTTATTATTATCCTTTAGAGTCTCTTTCTTCTAGATTACTTAGTCTAATTTATATAGACTTATTATAAAGAAATCGTTCTCCTTTCGTTATAAGTAAAAGTAGAACTCGTTTATACTAATATAAGCGATGTTTACTAAAGGTAAGTCTTATAGTATAGAAACTAACTTCTTTATAATAGGCTATAAGAGTATAGTTTTCTATAGGCTAAGTTCTTACTACATTTGATATATCTTATCTTATATATTCTATTTATACTTATTACGTCTAATAGTCTTAATTTTAGCTGTTTCCTAGCTCTTATAACCTAAGTCTTCTTCTAATAGCGTTCTAGGTAAGGGTAGGCGAGTAGAGTAAGGGAGAATTATATAGAGTAGTAAGGCTTACTAGCTGTTTTAACGTTATATATCTATAACGATTCTTAAACTAACTAACTAAGGTAACTAAGTATTACTAGAGTTTATTCTTATAAAGAGGTTTAATCGCGGACTAGGTGTTTACTTAGAGGTAAACTCGTTACTTAACTATAAAGCTGTTAAGGTATTAGTAATAATATAATATTAAGGTTAAGTACGAAGCTTCTATCTAAAGAGTAGACGTACTAGTACTATATATAGAACTTTCTAGCTTATAGATCTACTATAGATCCTAGGAACTCTTTAGATCCTCGAGAGATTCTTAAAGATCTATTATATAATTACAGCTACATGAAATCCTTAGATCGCTTAGCTAACCTAAGCGATCTATCTAATACTATAAGAGTATATAATAGTGCTTAACCTATTAGAACGTCGCCTAGTCTTTACTAGTTATATATATACGTAATTTATAATACTATCCTCTTCTTAGCCTAGTATATCTCTACGCTTAAGTATAACCTAAGAAATGTCGTTAGAAGGCTAGTAGCTCTCTCCTGTTATAATATTTTTAATAATACTATAAGTAGATACTTATAAAAAGAAGAAAGAAAGGTTTTAACTTACTAATAACATTAAAAATACCTAATATAAAGTTATAGCCTGTGTTGGAATATAGGACTTTTTAGAAGTATAAGAGTAAAAAGACTTAAATTACTTACCTTGCTCTAGAAGAGTAGAGGGTACATATATAGAACTTTTGTAATAACTATTTACTATATCTATCTATCGTGAAAAACTCTTTCCTGCTAGCATGCCTAACGGGTATACTAATATCTTATAAGTGGCTTAATATAACAGATATTACTATACCTATTAACAGCTCTCTTATAGTTATATCTAATAACAACTACTTCTGTAAAACTATATAGGAAAAAGTAGTTTTTATATAGCTCCTAGGAAAAGCCTAGCTAGTATAAAAACCTAGGCGTAAGCCTTTGTCCTTCATCCTTTTAACCTTCCTAAAGTATACCCTTAACATATATCTTGAATACTAATAGTCGTAGAGGCTTCGTAAGAGCGTCGGCAAGCATGTGCGATGTAGAGCAATAATTAACTATAATCTTGTTATACGTAACAAGCTGCCGTATATAGTAGAATTAGACGTTAATATGCTTGCTCTGAGCGTGGTTCTCTAGGTTCTCTATAAGCGCAATTGCTGACTGGTTGTCACAGAGGAGTAGAACCGTAAAGTCGTTCTTCAGGTATCGTAAATAGCTAATATCTCGTAGTAACCTACTATACTAGACAGCCTACTTGCTTGTCTAACAAAGTACTATATACTTAGCCTCTATAGTCGACGTCGAGACTAACTGTTACTTTTTCGACGTCTAGGTAATAGATCCTCTATAGAGCTTGAATATATACCTATAAGTTGATAGGCGATCAGCTAGGTCGCTAGTATAGTCTGAATCAGAGTACTCCTTGAGAGCCTGTAGTTGTTCTGAGTTGCTATAGCGAATAGCGTAGCCTAGAGTGCCTTTCAAATAGCGTAGGATCTGTAATACGCAATTCTAGTGCCGTATAGTAGGATTAGAGTAATACTATACAAGCTGGTAAATAGTAAAGGTAATATCTAGCCGCGTGCCTCTCTATAAATACATTAGACTTCTAATCGCTCTTTAGTATAGAGTAATATCTACTCGGGGTTTATTTTACTTAGCTTTCCTAAGGGTCTATATTCTACCTGCGAGGGTAGGATCTACCTGATTACTACTCTCTAAATACTTACTAGCTAACTTGAGTATATAGCTTTTCTAGCTAACTATTAGCGTCTATAACGCTTAATCCTATATAATCTTAAGACTAAGAAATGTACTAATCTCCTCTATATCTTTAAGTTTATATAGCTTCCTAAAGCTCTTCTTAAATAAATTAACCTTGTCTAAAGAGCGTTCTAGTATAATTATATTATTAATATAGAGGCTAATAATCAAGTTCTTATCTTTATTAATAAATACGCTTAGATTACTAAAAGATAGCTTTAATCTAAACTTAGCTAGGCTATTATAAGCTTTAATATACTACTCTCTTCTAGACTGCTTTAGGCTATATAAGGCCTTCTACACCTTAAGTATAACGCTAGAGAGTAACAAGAGTTCTTATACTTCTTATATATAGACCTCTATATATAACTCTATATATAGATACGCTATATTTACGTTAACTTAATAAATCTTAAGATTCTCTATATACTCTATAGCTAATAGAGCTCTAATAGACTTATAGCGGATAGTAGGCGAGAATATCTCGAGAAAATCATTACCTAGTCTCTGACTATATCTCTAAGCTACTAGTCTAGCCTTAAAGCAGTCTACTAATCCTGTAGAAGTGTATTTTATAAGGAAGACCTACTTCGTACTAACTATAGCCTTCGTAGAGGGGAGCTTAGCGTACTCCTAGGTCCTAAGAACCTAGAGCTTGACTAATTTATTAGTAATAGTATCTTTCTATTGCTAAGCGTACTAAGGGTTACTAATTGCCTTATTATACGACTTTAGAAGAAGTATCCTGTAACGGGCATTAGTAGTCTAGGCTGTATCCTCGTTAAAGAACCTCTAGGGCCTGTGTTCGCGGAACCTACGGCCTATTGGAGCCTTATAGCTAGGTTTACTGTCTACACGCTGATTAGGTGTACAGGTCTCTCTCCCACGACTAGCGATTCTGTCTACATGTTTAGAAGATGTGCGGGTCTCTCTCCTACGACTTACTATCCTGTCTACATGCTTATTAGGTATGCGAGTCTTTCTCCTACGACTAGCAGTAGTTCGGGCACCCTCAGGTAACCTAGGCACTTTAACTGGCCTGTTCAATGGTTCGAGTAACTCAGGCGCTTTCACTGGCCTTTCTTCCTCGGATTCTTCCTCGCTAAAGTCCTCTGACTCGCTAACGAACCCGTGGGTAGGAGTCTCATTACTCTACTTTCATCTCAGACGTTGATTAACTAGGAATCAAGGTCTTGTTAACGTAATTACACGTCTGCTTACAGGGTTGTACAACCTGTACTACTATGAAGTCTTGGTATAGCCTACAAGGCACATTTTTCGTGAGACAGGCTCAAGCTTGTGCCTATACTGGTCAGGGAGTCGGTAGAAAGCAACACAGCCCCATGGCTTTAAGTGCTGTACTCCTAGCCTCTTTCCTGTTAATGCTTCTTCAGGTGTAACTCTGCCTAGCCCTATAGGCGTGCGGTTCCTGATATAGCATGTGGCTTTCACAGCCTCTCCCTAGAATTTATATAGGAATTGAGCGTTAATAAGTATAGCTCTTGTAAGCGAAACAAGCGTTTGGTTCAGCCGCTCCGAGACGCTATTCTACTCTAGTATATATAGCGTAGTCTACTTAATCTTAACACCATGCTTACTCAGCAGCTCATCCTTAAATGCCTTAAATTCCCTTGCATTGTCTAGCCGAAGGACCTTCAACTTGTGCTCTGACTACAGCTCTACTTCTTTCTTTCATTTGAGTACAACTTCTCTAAAGTCACTTCTTTGCTTTGTTAGGAATACCCAGGACTTACGCGTTGCCTAGTCAGTGAGAGTAAAAATGTAGCGTTCCCTAGCCATTGTAGGAATACTATATAGACCTCAGAAGTCAGAAAACACCCTTTCAAGTAGCTTATCCACTTTCTCCGGCGCCTAGCGATTAATGACTTGTAGCTGCTTTGCTATAATATAAGGCTCACAGAAGTCAGAGTTATAACCTCTTGGAATAGATATTAGTGCTTCTAAGTTAGAGACTACGCTATGTAGCCCCCTAAGTCCTTATACGCTAATGTGGCTAAAACTCCTGTGCTAGAGATTAAGGTCAGGATCTCTTTCAGTTGTAGCCATCGTGGCTTCTATAGTAACAGAGTCTAGGACGTACTAAGAGGCAACTCGACTTGTATTTACAATAACAGAGCCTTTCTTAGTAAGAGTTATTACGTGCTTGCTTGCACTGTCGGTTGTCTGTACTAGAATGCCTTTGTCCTGTAGCTGAGGGACTAAAATCAGGCTACTAGCTAGCTCAGGCACGTATAGTACGTCCGTAAGAGCGAGCGTTTGAGTCTGTAACCTGTCTGTAAAGACCCGGATACTGATATTTCTAATTCCTGTCCTATATATTAAGGCTCCATTTACTGTCTTGACTACCCGAGGGACCTTAAGCTTAACAAACTCTATAAATACGTCCCTAGCGTATGTTATATAGCGTGTAGCCCCTGAGTCAATCACCTAGGCTACCTAGCTCTTGTTAAAGCGTCCTGTGAGAGCTCCCTAGCAACAAACGTCTGTTAGTACGTCCTCAGTTGGGTCTAAGGCAAGTATAACTTCTTTGTCCCATACTAGTTGGTTCTGTGATTGCTATTCTGGCGAAGGCAAAGAGCCTGTAGAGGCGCTCTTTGCTTGCTTAGCAAAAGCCTTCCCTTCAATCGTCTAGAGCCAGACAGGACACTCAGTTTTGAAGTGCCCTTCCTCTCCACAGCAATAGCAAGTGCCTTTGCGCTTCTTGCCCTTCTATGCTCCATGGCCCCCTCCACTTACAAGCCTCTTTGTGCCTTGCACCTTCCGCCGCTTCCATGGTTGGTCCTTGGCCGCAAGTGTTGTCTCATCTGGGCCCTGGCTCCTGGATTTCAGGCGTTGTTCTGTCTCCTTTAGACTTATAACTGCGGAGTTAAAGTCTAGAGTAGACAGCTTGTCTTCTAGGATCTCAATTCGTGTGTTATAGTCGCTTCCTAGCTTCCGGGCAGCCCTAAGAAGTGTACTAATCTTAGACTTCTCAGTAGGTGCTTCGTCTACATCTGTGGCAAAGATAAAGGCCTGTAGATTACGAAGATCCGTAGATATTGAGTCGATTGTGGCACCTGCCTTTGGCTCGTATCCATAGAACTAGCTTGTGTACGTGGCAAGAGATATGTCGTTAGATAGGCGGTAGTCCTTCCGTAAAGCCTCCCATTGCTCCTGGGCTGTCCTAAAGTCGATAATCTTGTTTTTCATCGTAAGTGAGTAATAGCTTATAATGCAACTCCTGGCCTTGGCATTCTTACGTCTCTATGCCTCCTGAGGTGACAGTGTTCCAATATTAGTATTAATACTAACGTCCTGAGGCTGAGAGGGACCTCCTGCTCTTATTAACATACGTAGTACAGGGGTTATAGAGCTTGTGGTACTGGCTGGTCTTGGTTCGTCACCAAGGACAAGGTCAAGAAGTCCTCTTACTTCGAGCAAAGAGCGTACTTCTTCAGCCTATATTCGGTAGTTGAGGGCTCCTAAGAGCTTTAGTATTTTTGGCGATTTGTCGTCGTACGACATACTTGACTAATAGGATATGCAGGCTTGAGATATGATATGATTGGTTGAAGCAGTGGTGCTTCCGGGCTTATAACCTGTTGGAATGCAGGACTTTTCAGGAGTGTAAGAGTAAAAAGACTTGAATTGCTTGCCTTGCTCTGGAAGAGTAGAGGGCACATATATAGAACTTTTGTAATAACTATTTGCCGTATCTATCTACCGTGAAAAACTCTTTCCTGCCGGCATGCTCGACGGGCATACTGATATCTCATAAGTGGCTTAATATAACAGATATCACCGTACCTATCAACAGCCTGTTTCCGATACTCCTTACAAGGCCGGCGGTGTCTTATAGACGAATCCTAATCTAGCTGTTATACTAAATACGTTTATATAAAGTTGAAATGTAATAGAGGTAGTAATTCCTAGGATAAGAGCGTCTCTACTAAAAAAGAGTAGGAATCTCTAGATGCTTAGAAGGAGCGTCTATAAGATAAAGAGGAGGCTGCTATAGCTAAGATCCTTTAGCTATGAAAATAGTAGAAGTTTATTTAGAAGCGTTGTAAGGAAATAGCTTGTTAGAGACTTAAATTCATTAACGAACTTAATACTATAGAGGAATTAGAAAAGAATTAATAGAAGGAACAGGAGGAGAGAGAGAAGCAAGAGGCGGAGACCTCCTGTCTAGCTGCCCTTTGTACCTCTACTACGTCCGACCTGATTCCCGACCTAGGTCTTGACCCTGGTTTCTTTAAGGCTTTTCCTACTAACCACATGCTATAGACAGACTTAGGTTTTAAAAATAGAACTCCTTAAGTTCCGCCGAATACTAGCTAATATTCTCTTTTAGTTTCTAAGTGTTCTCTAAATATAGGTAATTCAACTATTTAATTAAATACTTAATCTTACCTCTAATAAGTTTATAGTTAAGAATCTTCTTAACCTTATACTTAGTATTTAGATTAACTAGTTAGATCTCTATAAGTAGAGCTAGTAGTACTTCTAGTAGTACTAGTTTAAGAAGTAAGATATAGAATACTAGAAAGATGTTTATTATTTTTAGTAGAGCTAGTTTATAATTTAAAGATCCTTTTACTTACTTAATTTTAAATAGTCTAATATATATATAGTCTAATTTCCTACTTAGTCTCTTTATATTAATGTTTTTTTACTATAAGTAGACTTTATCTCTCTCTTTTAGCGTTAGCTTCTAACTACGTCGTTTATTATAGTAGTATATATTATACTCTACTATAAACTATAGGT
>LKTO01000225.1:0-76576 GCA_001399465.1 Hymenoscyphus scutula
GGGGGGGGGGGGGGGGGGGGGGGGGGGGGGGGGGGGGGGGTTGGGGCGAGTGACTCGATGTGACCTCGCGATTTGACTCGATGGTATTGGGACACGAAGATACATCTCTACGGCAGCTGGGAAAGGAGGGGAACACAAACGGGATGGGATGCGACCTACCTTTTACCTACATCCTATTCTTTTTCCGTGTGTTCTCTTCTCTTTTTTCCCCCTCCTTCCTCTTCTTCTTTTTCTTCTTCTACTTTTTTTTGTATGTGGGCGTTTTTTTGTGTGAAATGGAAATGGTACATACACTGCATGGGGCACGATACGAGAGAATACACGGAATCATGAACGAATGGCAGACGCCCTCTAAAAAGTTTTCTCCGTTTCCCTCTTTCCTTTTATTCGTGATAATCGTTTTGAATTTTGGGCGCTAGGTGCGTGTGTGTTTGGTGGAAAGTAAGGTAATAGAGTAAGTATTACGTGAAGATCTCTTTCGATCTTCGACTATATGCTTGAGCCTTGAGCGGGAAATAATTTTCTTTTTGTCTTGAGTGAGAAGTCTAATATTTCCCCTGAGACAAGACAATTTCGCAAACAAGTAGAATGGAATGTTGGAGAGATGGATTTTGGAAATATATCATATATGGGGACCCAGACTTTCGAAAGTTTTCTATGAGTACATATATGGCTTTTTGTCTTTTTTGGTTTTTCTTTTTCTCTTGGGTGGATGGGTGGGATTTCTGGATGGATAAATGGCTTCGTTTTTTTTTTTGTGGGGGGGGAAAGGGGGAGTGCGATACTTGAGCTTGTTTATGGGGTTTCTGGGTTATGGGGCCTTTTGGTTTTATGGACTGTTTCTTTCTTGAGAAATGAAAGGAGTGAACAGCAGACCTAGGTAGTCACTGGTTAACGCAAGATGGAAATTTAATGATTATTTGCAGGTAAGTTAATTATAGAACGGGGGGGTTTTTTTTTAAGGGAATGGTGGTGTTAGTTTTAGGGTATCTAGGAGTAGACGTCTCGTGGGTTACCTGGGAATAGTTCAATTATAATAAGAGTTCTACTTTTTCTAAATTTTTGGGTCACCTAGTAACTTACTTACGGATATCCTTAAATTGAGGGGGTCTTAAAGGTAATAGTTCTGAATGGAATTATGGCCTAAATCCTGGTTCTGGGTAATTGACCTGGGTACTTTAGAATGGTCTCGCAATTTATGAGTTGCTAGGCAAGAACTAGAGGAGATAAGATCATTTTAGAATACAGGAGACTACTACATTGATAAACTCGTACGACTATTGTCAGTTATCGTTTTGTGGTATTGCGAACAATGAAGTAAGGTCAAGGAAATCGGCCGATTCTATTTTGGAAAATAGGTTCTCGTTACAATAGAGTACTACTACAATTATACGTCATGCAGGCGTGAAAGTAATGATTACATGAAGATACATAATGATTCATTAGCGATTAACGATAACGCTCTCGTTGCAAGTCATAACTCATGATTCCCGCTACCAAAATGTCCGCAAAAGTTGTGGTCCTCGCACCAAAATAGATACATGGCATTATTCAAATGCCAACAGCCCTAATCACACTCAAGCTCCATCTGAGAATACGCAGTTATTGCGCCCAAAGAAGTTCCAGCTCCCTAGTGCACCCAATTCCCAAAGCTCAACATTTATACACTATCCTATCACCAATATACACTCAAGATGCCCTCACAACGGACCCTGGGGGTGTTTCTTCGCCAGGTCTCGTAAGGTTCACTCGAAATTTCTTCCTCCTAGCTTTACTTTTCCGATCGATTTCCTCCCAATCAATCTTCCAATTCTGTATGCTTTGCGTCAAATCCTCGTCGTCGCATTCTAAAGGGTATTGGACTTCGATGGCTTTTTGTTGAATTCGGAGGAATTGAAGCTCGCTTTGGTTGGCTTCGAAATCCTGCTCCATTTCCTCAACCCGGTATTCGAGAAAGAGAATTCGTTCCTTGGAGTTTTCGAGACGGCAGAGGAGAATGTCGTGGATACGCTGGTGTAGGTTGTTAGATATGGCCAAGGAAAAGAAATCCGAGGGAGCTGAAATAACTCACGTCACTTTCCTCCTTTCTCTTCTGTAGTTTGGCTACACTGTTGGATAGTTGAATTGCGAGATCTTCTGCTTCTTTGGCGATTCGAGAAGCTGCATCGGAACTCATCCCCTCCTCCTTTTTCTCTCGCCTCGTCTTGGGCATCTGTAACTGTACACTCTTGGTTGGCGCCCAAACAGCTTCTCGATTCGCATGATCTCCCCCCTCCAGCATATCATCAATCCCAAGTCCAACGCTCGGAGGTCGCTGGTGCGTATTAACCAATTTCTCGATATAATCGACATCCCTATGAATCTTCGTTACGGTATCGTTGTCGATCGCATTATCCTGACTGAGCCTTTGCACAAGATCGGTGAGTCTTTCGATGAGTATTGATTTATTATCGTCCGTGATGTCATCATGAGAGAGAAGAGATGTCGGATTCGTGGTTGGGGATTGGGGAAAACGAGGTGAAGTTGGGGAGGAGAACTGGGAGGAGAGTTGTCGTGTTATTCCAAGATTCTGGTTGTATGACATTTTCGAAAATACAGGTTTTCCATGTACGTGTAGTTTGATATCATCAAGTTGGATGGAGTTGAACTGGTGTTAGTCGAGTGTTTGGTGGAACCACCTTGAGGGCGTGATGGACAAGGCTGGGAAAGTGGGGTCAAACCATAAAATAGATACAGGGGTGTTGGCAGAAAGTACCAATTCAGATTGGGGGTGAACTGAGCAATTAAATACCGTAGCAATCCCTGATACAAATTCAAAAATTACCGGATAAGTATAGAGACAAAATGAGCTACTATCAATCTTAATATCAAGGCAAGAAGGAACAGAAGTTCGTTTTCTTACCTAAAGAAAAAAGCAATCAATTCACGGCGGGGTAGCTTGGAATTGAATTTCAAATCCGAGTACTCTTCATCGAGTTACTTGGAAGGACTGAGAAAGTTACGGAAGAAACTAACTATTTTGGATGGACTGGAGTACCCTCGAGAAAGCGTCTTACTAAGAAAGAAATCTGGAAGTGTTGTTAAACCTGGAAGTGATAAATGGTTGAATCGACCCCTGGTCGAAAACAAAGGCGGTAAGCCGAGCTTCCGCCCTTCGGAATCACTTTATTTGACTTGTGGCTCTAACCACAACACCCCTCACACCAACGCAACCTTGTTCCTGCTTTCTACACATTTCAAAACCGTGCCTACATTCCTCAAGCGTCTCAAATTCTGAATCAATAGAAAATTCATAATATATCCTGACAGACCCCGCACAATGGCGGTAGGTGTAAGTTTTATGACTCAGTACGAAGAGGCTAAATTCTGACAATTGCATAGGAAGATCTGCTCCCAACACTGGAGACAGTCCGGGAAGTCATATCACAATCCGCCGGCAAGCCAAATGCCCCAAATCTGGTTCCAATCTATGCCCAAATCTCCTCCGAAGTCCTCACTCCATCCGGCGCATACCTCAAGATATCAAATCACTCCAAATCCGACTTCTCCTTCTTATTCGAGAGCGCAAATACAGAAAAGGTCGGCAGATATAGTTTTGTTGGAGCAGGTCCTCGAAAGATACTGAAGACGGGAGAAGGCCATGGCCCAGAAGTTGATCCTCTGCCGGCACTGGAGGAGGAGCTATCGAGAAGTCGAGTTGCTCAAGTACCAGGGCTAGCGTTACCACCATTGACCGGAGGAGCAATTGGATATGTTGGATATGATTGCGTACGATACTTTGAGCCCAAGACGAAAAGACCTATGCAGGATGTGTTAAAGGTCCCAGAATCACTTTTTATGCTCTTCGATACGATTGTGGCCTTTGACCGATTCTACGACATCATAAAGGTTATTACATACGTCCATGTCCCAGAAAACCCCAAAGATCTCGAATCAGCGTACGAAGATGCCCGACGGACAATCAATGAGCTCGTCGAAGTTCTACATTCGGAGCATACCCCGCTACCCCACCAGAAACCGATTCAGTTGAACCAAGAAGCTGTCTCAAATATTGGCAAAGAAGGGTATGAAAAGCATGTCACAACTCTCAAGGAGCACATCATTGCCGGAGATATTATTCAAGCTGTTCCCTCCCAGCGTTTCGCCAGACCAACCTCCCTCCACCCATTTAATATTTATCGTAAATTACGAAATGTCAACCCGTCGCCATATCTATTTTACATCAACTGTAAAGACTTCCAAATAGTCGGCGCTTCTCCCGAACTTCTCGTCAAGCGCGAAAATGGACGAGTTATCACACATCCAATCGCCGGAACAGTAAAACGAGCACCCAATGATCCAATTCTCGACGCCAAACTCGCAGACGAACTTTCTAGCTCACTAAAAGATAGGGCTGAACATGTCATGCTTGTTGATCTTGCAAGAAATGATGTTAACCGAGTCTGCGATCCTACCACAGTAAAAGTTGACCGCCTCATGGTCGTGGAGAAATTCAGTCACGTGCAACATTTGGTTTCGCAAGTATCTGGGGTTCTCCGGGAAGGCAAGACGCGGTTTGATGCATTCAGATCTATATTTCCTGCTGGTACCGTCTCAGGAGCTCCAAAGGTTAAAGCGATGGAGCTTATTGCAGAGTTGGAGCGAGAGAAACGAGGTGTCTATGCAGGAGCTGTTGGTTATTTCGGATATGGAAGTGTTGACCAAGAGGGCACTGAACATGAGGGAGAAATGGACACTTGCATCGCATTACGAACGATGCTTGTGAAGGATGGAATTGCATATTTGCAGGCCGGTTTGTTGAGCCCCATCCAATTTCCAGTTCACCTGATCTTGAAACTTACAATTCTCAGGTGGAGGAATAGTTTTCGACTCGGATCCTTACGACGAGTACATCGAAACTATTAACAAGCTCAAAGCGAATACGACCACGATAGCTTTGGCAGAAGCACAGCATACGAAAGAACAGACAAATGCCAAGACTAGCACTTGATGAAAATAAAAGCTCGAACAAGATGGTTCCGGAAGCTTTGAGGAAAAAGCATGTTCATGTGCTCCTGGCTACTACGTGTGAGATCATCATAATGAGTTTATGAATTAAGCAAGGATTAAAACTAAATAGAGGTAATTGAGAGTCGATACCCCTTTGCTAAGCGAACAAGATGATGCTACCACTTGTAGGTCTTATTCTCATGACACCATTATTTCTTGGGCACCGATTGTGCGTATCAAATGCGTATCTGAGGGCATTCACGTACTCTAAAATTCCCATTTTGTCAATATTTCAAATTCTCCAAAGGCATTGTCAGCTAAAGTGTTGTCGGAGATATGACTCCATCAGGAACTAGGGTCACCCTGTTCCGCCCCTCATCAACCCCATATCTATAAAAGCGCATCTATCGCTCTTCCATCCACACCTCATCAAACAACACATTTTGTTGTTCAAGGAAGCAAGTCGCGATATCCATGAGTCACAAACCTTTTCTACCCGGATCTTCCCCGTCAGTCACGGCGGGATTCCTTCCAAAGCGATTGTCCCCCTTGTTCAATCGACCCCTCCTCCCGTGGAATTGTCCTTTATGCCGAGAGTCTGGGGTTCTGTTGACACTTTTCTTCCAATCAGAATCATCATTTTCGAACTTGGAGACTTGAGATGTCGAGCATGCATTAACTTGTTGCCCTTTATCCCAGCTTTTTTGCAGCCCAACATGCTTGTACTTGTTGTCAAAACATCCCATCACCCCATTCGACTACGCGCATCGCGTTTCCTCATGAAAAAACTCAAAGCAGTACAAGTGGGGTTCCTGCCATACCCAGTTACTCAAACTATTATAACTCCCCTCCCTCTCCCCCTCTCTTCTCTTTTCGGACATTTTTTCTTCTCTCCTAAATATTTCATATATAAACAAACCATCTCACACAGTCTTTTCTCTGTACCAATACATGTCCGTTTCGCCTTCTCGATCAAGTCAAAAGATCGAGCCCATTACTGCACTTACTTCTTCCTCTTTGTCGGAACTTGTGAAGAGTCATCCTACTACTCAACGACTAAAGATGCTTGCTTATCTCACGGGAAGTGGTGCGAAGAAGGAGGCGCCTAAGGCGAAACCAGTTGCTAGAAAAAGGAACTTACAGAAGCCATTGCCGGGGACGCCTATCACAACGACGAAGAGACCCGGGACTAGTGGGACTGAGTATGTTTTTTCTTTATTTTTGGTTCTGGAGAGACACATAAATGTGTTACTATGAGAGAGAGATAACTAACCCATTCTCCCTCACAGACTAGGTCTCCGAACCAACAGAATGGAAGCCTCAAAAACCTTCCTGGCCGCCCAAAAAGCCGAGCAAGAATACCGGGCCCGTCGTCAAGCGACCATCGCTCGTCACGATGTGAAAGCAGCCAAAACCCACCTGGGCGAGGCAAGCAAGCAATTCCGAGCCGGCGTCACGGCTCTAGGAACAGCTGTACGATTAATGCCCGCGGTGATGAGGGAGAAGAGGGTTCAAGCCAAAGAAAAACGGGACAAGGAGAGAGTGGAGCGAGCGGAGAAGGTGAAGAAGATGAAGGAGGAGAAGGCTCTTAAGGTTGAGGAGGAGAGGGTTAAGAGGGAGGAGGAGGAGAAGGCGGCTGAAGAGGCGGCTGCTGCTGAGGAAGCTACGGAGGGGGAGGGAGACGCTGAGGCTGAGGCACCCGCGGAAGAAGGTGCTGAGCCTGTTACTGCTGTTATTTGAGGTGGGGATTTTGAGGTCTGGGTGAGGTAATGTTTTTCTTTTGAGGTGTTTGCTTTTGGATCTTTGTGGTTACGGCGTTTTCTTGGTTTTTCCTACGTTGTTCTATAACTCACTCGACAACAGTCGCTTTCCTTTACTGTCCTTTTCCTTTTTATCAACTAACTGGCGGCTATTTTTGTTTTCATTTTTTGCGTTTAGAAATTCTTGTAATTTAATTACTAAAGGAGAGAGAAAGAGAGAGCGAGCAAACGGGGAAGGCAAAAGAAGGGGAGGAGAGAGGACAAGCTCGCGAGAGACACAAGAGAGAGAGCAACACAAAAAAATCCGGAATACACCTGGAACGAATATCAACGAAAAATCAAACGACAGACAACGAAACGACCCTTCCACGAAAACAAAAACAAAAACAACAAACTTATTTATTTATTCTTTTCCTTGTCTTCGAAGTTGCTTCGAACTTAGTCAGAGCAGCGATGGGGAGTCAGAGGTGGAGATGGAAGGAAGGAAGGTCGCTTGTTTGTTTTTACTTTGTTGAATATTTGTGTTGTTTTGTGTTGTTTTGTGTTGTTTTGTGTTTTAATATACCCGGTGGTACTTGGTTGTTGTGTTTCTTTTGTCATTTGGTTGTGGTATCTGAATAGGGGTGGATGCAGGATAGGACGGAAAATAGGGCAGAAGCGATATAAGGAGCAACAGAAACCAAATAAAAAACTTGAGGAGCTTTATAAACTTGCCCCCTAGTGTGAACACAAACTACAAATTACAACTCTAGTAGTGAGTGTTAGAGTGAAGTGGAGTAGTGACTCGAGACTAATGTGTAGTCTTGGGTCTTGGTAAGGTTAATATTTTATTCCCCCTCCCTCCCTCTCCTACTTCTCTTCTTTGTGTCTTACTATTACTTGATAAAAGCTTCCCCTCGCGGTAATTGACTAAAAATACATGTCGGGCACGCATCTACCTATCTAGCTCGTTGTTCCAACCCATTAAAACAGTCAGAGTGTATTATTCGTAAGAACTAGATTAATACCTTAGATTATATTAAACACTTAGGAGAATTAACTTGTATTACCACAGGTAGAAAGTAGCAAGATAGAGAGGTAAAATTTACTAACACTTTTATTGTCTATTATAAGGAACCACTCCCCGGGCATCTATGGTCCTTACCAATCTACTACCCTACTACTCGGGTAGTAATGAGAAGAGTAGGATAATACTTAAAACCCCTTCATTTCTCACAATGTTGCTCAGTGCTCACTACCAACGGTGGCCGAGTAAATTGCAGGCTTTTGATACATAAGAGCCAGGATTCATGTCAAGTTCATTCTTCCAAATCAGAGACTTCTGAAAACCCTAACACCACACCCTGCTTACTTTAGAGACTCGGTACAGCTATCATGTCCCCTTTTCACAGCCTCTCATCTCCCCGAATCGTAGAAGCTCAGTTGGTCTTACTGCAAGATAAGGCAGTATGCCATGATATTTCTGTGAGGCTAACACACTTGGAGTAAAATACTACCAAACCGTAGCTGTAAACACTCCACCCGTTCCTTTCGCAACCACCACCTGGTACTTATAAGCATTTCACAATATTCTGCATAAGTACCATTCCTTTTCCCCATCCCGTCCCATCCCCTTCCATTCCTTCACCATTTTTGCCCACCTTTAACTCTATTAAATCCATCCACTCCCCCCTTCTCAAAGTAATGCCTCCCCCATATTCTCCCCCTCAAAGCCCAACTCGCCCAACTTCCTCTTCACAATCTTCTCCCTCTTAGCCTCCCTCCCCTTTCTCTCCCTCTGAAGCGCATGCACCACCTCCACCTCCGCCTTCTCATACCCCGGCGGCGCATCATCATCCTTATCAAGATCAATCTCGCCAAGCAACAGCACATTCTCCCCTCGCACCAGGAAAATCCCTCGATTCACATCGGCGTAGAGTCCCGGCGTCGGCGGCGCGGACGGGGAAGATTTACTCGGCGTCGAGGGAGGAACGAAGATTCGTTCTATCGTGGATTGAAGGACCAAGTTTGCTATTTTTTTTTGTAATGAGAAACATGGACTGGAAGAGGAAGAGGAAGGAGAGGAGGAAAATACCAAATTGATCCCAGCTTCGTAGGACTCCGATTAACTTCCTTCCATCACGGAGTGCGACCATCAGTTTTTCTATAGGAAGAGGACAAGGCTAGGGTTAGCAAACAATCTCTCTCTCTCTCTGTATGTCTCTACTCCCGAGTTCCCGTGTCACTCCATCTCTCCCACGGCCTCCCCCCTCGAAAGGTGAACGCTTACTATCAGTCATGTCTAGTAATTGCGCAGCGGTAGTAAACATCTGAGGAGGCAATTGCTGGCTGGGCGGCGGCAACATGCCCTTCGGGCCTTGCATTTGCGCCCCTCCTTGTGGTGGTGGTCCTCCCTGTTGAGGAGGCGCATCGTCAATAGTTAGGTTCTCCATCTTTAGTGGTATTCGTCGGTTTCACGAAGGTGTTTGTCGCTATCGGAGTGAGGATGGAGTGCGCCAATCCATTACGTGTGGTTTTTGTTTGCTGGCTGGGTTTCGTTGAAGACGCGATGGCCCCGGCAGTGAAGTTGAGGCTGGAGTACAGTAATATGACGACGTTGGATTTTGATAGAGGCACGTGAAGATTAGAGAGGGCAGTTGCGAATCGTAAGGTAACATGGCTCTTCAAACACCACACGAAATGACACATAACATCTCTAAAAGTGACATGAACTATATATGGAAATCTAATCTATATCATACAATCATTATACACTAAGGCATTCATCACACCACAATTTAATTTTCAATGCAGGTGATTTTTGCTGGGTTTGGGTTCAAATGTTTGAATACCTCAGAAAACCCCTCTACTCCTTTTATATTTGCGACGGGACATGAAGTTTTGTATAAGTTTTTTCCAAGGAATAGTAAAATCATCCACGCAGCCATTTCTATATGCGTCATCAAAATCCATTGAACGCCGGCCCAAATTCAAATTTGCTTGTGGAAAATGGCCTGTTTTTTGGTGGCCATTGAAAAGTGTTAATCGCTTCTGGGAATGCAGCTTTTAGGGGGGGTTGGTGCTGATTGTTGAAATACTTTCGAATCAACAACGAATCCAACATACATTCAAGAGCATGGCGGCAGATCGGCTTGATTGTCTCTCTAATGCAGTTGAACAAGCAACAATGTATGCAGGCAAAAACCAGTAAAAGCCCTTGAGCCCCCAGACTGCCTCTTTGCCTGTACCGAAACTAGAATCCATGACTGGCCAACTTCACCGCGTATTCATTTTCTTTTTTCTTTTTGAGGAACCCGGAATCCATAACTCTCACCCAAAAATGGCTTGCAGTGCCGGTCTCGTATTGCTGAAACTGGTGTATCGCTGAGACTTCTGCGCATCGCTTTTTTTTGAATGGGACTGAACGCCGGGCTCGCAACACTACCGCTGAATCGTCGAGCGTTCGAGAGCTGTTAAAAGTTCAGGTCGGCCTGCCATGGCTTGACGAGCTTCAGCATACGTTGCCCATGATCTATCCCTCTTGTGTTTTTCTGGCCAATCTGCGTGTTCAACTGTGACCTTGACTTCGTAGAATTGGTAAAGCGCCTTCGGAGCATCTTTGGACAGCTGTTTTGGAGTCCTAGTTTCAGGAATTGTTCCCAAGTCGTAGATGGTCTCGCAAGAAATTCCAGCCTCTTCCCAAGCCTCGCGTTTTGCCGCCTCTTCACAAGACTCATCCGATTCCCATCCACCCTTTGGCAGGACCCAGCCCGATCGTCGAGTCGATTGAATGAGGAGGACGTGTGATTTTGAGGCATTGAGAGGTACCACGCCAGCCACCAGTCTTTCTCCAGTCTCGTTATAGCCTAATACGCGGAAAGGTCAGCGGTGCTCTTGGAGCCGGCAGGTAGCCTGTCTCTTGGTGTTCCTTCCTCCGTCCAAATTAAACGTCCGAGGATCACTCACGCTGCTTCGCTCTTCCCACGCGCGACTCCATAGAGTGACTCGTCATGATGAAAGGGTGCTGCGGCTGCAGCGGTGCACCTTGTGCGGAGGTGGTCGTTGCACAATGAGTTGGGAGTTGAAGAGAACCTTTGTTGGAGGGGTTGGCGAAAATAAGTAGTCGGCGGGGAGTTGCTCAGAACTCCGTCATGAATTTTGGTGGGGGATTGCGCCGGAACCGCTGGGAGGTGAATGGGATTTAGGGGCGGGTACCCTTTTCTGAATAACGTCTAGGGCAAATTGATCAGGCCAAACCTGACCAGAGTCACCCTTTGTTATTAGTTGTGACGCCGTTTTGACCACCTAGACTAGGCAGGTTGCAGTTACAAATATTTGTGTAGCAACAGGGCGGCGATGGGAGGAGCGGGCAAAGGCCAGCAAGCCGCTTAGAAAATAGAATGGGCAGCACAGAAAGCCCAAGTCGGCAGACAACTGCCTGGGCAGTCAGGACAGAAGAAGAAAAAAGGGCCGGTTCCTGGGGACTGATTTAGAAGCGAAGGACGGGCTTTGGATGCATAGGTATGGCTTTTCGCTTGTGTCGTGTTCAATAACTCGGCAGTGGGCGACGGGAGGCCGATAGTGGCAAGAAGTTGTGGTTGTGATTGTAGAAGAGAGAGAGAGAGAGAGAGAGAGAGGAGGGAAGAGGAGAGCGAGTAAAAAGCACGAGCAAGTAAATAGGTTAGAGGGGAGGTTGAAAAGTAAGTAGCAAGTAGAGTAATGTTAGCGGGGGGGTGAACGCTTAATCCTCTTTTGATGAGCTGAGCAGAGGGTACTTGAGGTAGATCCAATGCTATGCTAGTCCACCTCAGTTTTCCTCCCACGGGTCATAAAGAGCCCGTGGCTTAGAAAAAGGCTTGAGGAGCGTTTGAAGAGGCTTTCTCTGAGAACTTCTCCCACGTCCACTTCTGCTTCTCGTCGCCTCGTCTCGTCAATCCCTCGCCACAACGAAGAGGCTTGCAGTGCATGTGCAGGACGATCTTTTCTCCTGCTTCTACATATGTGTGCAGCACTTCTTCCATTCCACACCGGTCTGAATTTTTAACTCGAGTTAACTCGCTTTAACTTGCGTGGGAGACGAGACGCAGAGGAAACCGAAGCGTGCTTTCTAAAGTAACGTGGGTGAAGTGCAAGTGTAACCGGTAGTACGTACGACAAGGTCTCCAGCCCAGGGCAGGCCAGGGTGGTCCAAATGTGGGGTGGGGGTGCTTGGGTTAAAGTTCTGCATCAGGCAATTGAAAGTTCCTACCTAGGGGGCAGAGGGGCAGATGGCAGAAGCAGAGACTAGTCGATCAAACTAAACTTGGCCGATGCTGTCGAGGTCGTTTTTGATATTGAAATATATCGAATCGAGAGCACGAATGCTGTGTCCTGCATCCTGTTATGCAATATTTCCTTCTATCTATAGGTCAACCCCGTTACACTGCTGCTCAGGTTCAGCGCGGGGGAGCTTCGCTAGAGCAGATTACCCCTTTGAGATGGTTTCTGACGGCGTGGGTGGTACTAGGAGGCCATCGCACCGTCATTTCTCAAGAACGGTGTCCGAATTTCCATACTATATGCCATGCCACTTTCTTGCATTCTCCCACTCTCTCCTACAACTAGTGATGGTAAGGTAGGGAGTGGTCTGTCCAGTCACCCAACCGTTGCCTCCGGTTGCCTCTCAACAAAACACCACTCCTTTTTGTCGTCTCCCTCACCCAATGGCAAGCGAGGCGAAGGGGAAGAGTACTTGGGCCCCGGCCGCCTCCGTCTGACGAGCAAGATTCAGACTCAGACTCAGACTGATTCCAGAAGCTGGGTGAGTCCCCAGATCTCTTACTTTACTGCTGTGTCATTCTCGTCCCTCACCAAACCCATCGGATTCACACTGCAGCTGGCAAGAGAGCCGCCTGGGAGCTGTGACACTACTGCACACTAGCTTACCACTATCACTGCCCTGGCTACACGACGGCCTCTTCCTCCAGACCTCTTACGGCCTCTTCTCACTCACCTAGAGTATCTTGAGGTAATCCAAGGCAGAGTAGCCCGGGAGCCCACGTCAGCAAGAGAAGTACCTGCGACACCATTCGGGGGCCACCAAAACCGATCACTTCAACTCGCATTCTTATTCTCATCCCTCCCGGAACCGAAAACAGTATCCTCGTCCAACAAACCGGAATCATCAACTCGTTACACCCAAAAAGCCCAGGAAATATCCTCATCTTGCAGCTTTGTCGTGCAGCAGGTGCCAAGAACGCATCTGTGAGTTCGGTCAGAAGTCCAGAAAGGCTTCTTCTGTCTGCAGTGCAGTCCATCGCCCGATTCCTCCTCGCCCTCGCCGGTCCCCCTTTTTGTGACCCCGCCATGTCGACCCCTGATTCGCTTCTTACTCCCATAGGTCAGTACCTGAGAAAACTCAGTTTTCCCTACTCTTTCTTACCTTGTCCTATTCTCCAATGAATTGCACCCGTGTGCAAACGGCTCGACGACGTTGATTTAGAGCTGGGCGTACCGGAGCCCATACTGCCTCGTACCCCAATATGTATCAAAACCTCTCTCATTGCTATCATTTTCACCCCACCCTTTGTTGGCGAGTCAAGAAGCCCTATGCAACCCAATAATCATTTTCTCAACTCAAGATCAATTGCGACCCCGCACTAAAGTGACATTCTGTACAGCACAGCCTGCATACAGCTGTCAACGGGAGCTGCTGACGGAATATAATTGCTAACATTGCCTATAGGGTATCGGAATGGTAGCTGTGGTTATTGCCATAATAAATCTGGAAGTAGGTCTCAAAAACGTAATTCCTTCCTGCTCTTTGTCATCGAGGTACATAATGTGGAAACTCTTCAAGACTTCGTTCTGGATTTGTCTCTTAGCACTAAGCCTTGACGAGCGCCCTTCCACCTCCCTAATCAGCCAGTATCTTATTTAATTTTGTTTTACAGGCTTTTCATATTATGCATCAGCGAGCTCCTTGGCTCCCGCTGTATACCAAGATCTTCTCGATCGAGGATGGAGACGATCGGGAACACTTCTCTACAAACCAGACCAACTTGCTTCATGTTGCGCCCAATATACCATCCGGCTCGATTCGGAATCCTTCCAACCCTCAAAAGACCAGCGACAAACTTGGAATCGGTTCAACAAGCACACCCTCGGAGATTCTTACATTAAAGAGGCCGCAAAGCTCTATCCTCTGTCACGCGAGCAAGCCAAAAAACGTAACACTGAATTTAATTTGGTAGAACGAGTCCACGAAAGCGAGAAGCACTTATTAAAAACCCCACCCAAACCTGCCCACGCTCTGACAATTACTCTTGAGTCTGACAACTTCACGGCCGAGAAATATGCCGTGTTCGAGAATTATCAGCGGATCGTTCACCAAGAACCACCAAGTCGAATCAGCAAACCCGGCTTCAAAAACTTTTTATGCTCTTCGCCGCTCTCTAAAAGTAACATGATCGTCAACGGACGTGAACGCAAGCTGGGCTCTTACCACCAATGCTATCGACTCGATGGAGAGCTAATTGCGATTGGCGTTCTCGACCTTCTACCAACTTGCGTCAGTGCTGTCTATTTCATCTACCACGAGTCGGTTCATAAATTCGGGTTTGGGAAACTAGGCGCGTTAAGAGAGATTGCGCTTGCAAAAGAAGATGGTTACAAGTGGTGGTATGCTGGCTTTTATATCCATAACTGTGTGAAGATGAAGTACAAAGGCGATTACACACCACAATATATGCTCGACCCGGTTTCATACAGCTGGGATCTGCTGAATGATGACTTGAAAAAGAAGCTAGACAAAAGGAAGTTCTTAAGTTTGTCGCAACTGCCAGATGAACCAAAAGATACCAAACCAGAGGCCGAAGTATCTGCTGTTGAAATGAAAGCAGAAGAGAAAACAGGCGAGGATAACGAGTCGGACGACGAGGTACCAGATCCAGACATACCTCTATTTTCACGATCTATGCCTGGCCTTCTCAGCAAGGACCAACTGCTGACAGATGTCGACCTCGATCACATTAAATTGAAAATTCGAGGACAGCAGGCTGAGACTTTCGAGTTGATCACTTGGGACAGCGATGATATCGAAGACCCACACTGCCTCAAAGGAATTATCGCGGAACTTGTGTCTGCTGTTGGACCCAAAGTCACGAAGGAAATGACAATTACTTTCGGCTGAACTTATGGAATGTACACGCAAAAAAGTTGAGGAATTAATCTGAGGGTTTTTCGAAACAACAAGATCAATCACGAATCTACAAATTAACCAAAATCTTCGGAACACTCCGGGGTGAGGATTTATCAGACAGGGTGAGCAATGGCTATTACTTCCGGCACGGTTTCCTTCAAAATAGCCAACACATCCTTCCACACCTGTTCTTGCATTTTATGTCCTTCAGTTCCCAAAATGTTATGTTGTACTTCTCTACCAAAACATTAGATTCGTACTTAGGATTTTTTTCTTCTTGATGACTTACTTTCTATAGTCCTCCTGACTCTGATAGTCAGTGAAATGAAATCCATTCTCTTCAGGTGTTGTCAATCCTGCCCGTGCCAGTGTGCGAGCACCAGCCTCTGTTGATTTCATCGCGAGGGTCATTAGGAGATCTATTAAGGTTGAAAGCAAAATGTTCGTTTTGTAATTTCGGGCGAGGTCGGATTTCGTTGGTCCTTTGCATTTGTTAGTGCTTGCAAAAGGAATGCAATTAGGATCGTCAAAATTCAAGCTGGGCAAGGAACCTGGAGTTGACTTTACAATTGTGCGAAACAAGTTCGGGAACAGAAAGATGCTCCGGACTTATTCGCACCATTGCAGACTTGTCGCTCGCACTTTGAGCTCGAGCTCAAGAACTGACATGAATTCTGACAGCCCTGTTGGGATACCTATTTCTTCTTACCTGGACAAACTGAATTCACGATGACTTCTGGGCTATGGACTCGAGGATTAGCACCTTCCCATCTTCAACAGAGACATTAACATACCTTCCATCCTTTCCAAGCGCCAAGTTCACAATCTCTCGCATAACGTACTGCTCCAACAACTTGCTCACCGCATACATGTCTGGGTTCCCACTTGGAAAGTTCTTTTCCTGGCCGAAGTATTGCGGGATATCTTCCTGTGGCCATTTTGGTCCCTTGATCTGGACACCTCTATGCATTCCACTCGTTACGAACCCCATGTGCGCTTTTCCGCCACCAACCTTCTTCAGCCACGGCAACAATAACAACGCCAACAGAGCCGTGCTCAAAACATTGATTTGTATGGTTTCTTCAACGCCTTCCTTTCCTTCCATATATTTCGCGCTTATCCAGCCGGCATTGAAGAGCACCACGTCCATTTTGTCCTCCTCGCTTATCAACTTGTCCGCGAATGCTTTTGTGCCGGCGAGGGTACTCATGTCCAACTCGCGTACCCGAACGATGTCTTTTCCTGCTGTGTTTGTTGCTTCTTCGATTTGCTTCTTTGCTGCGAGGGCTTTGGTGAAGGTTCGGCCGGTTATCGTTACAGAGGAAGCACCGAAGTTTACATAGTGGATTGCTACTGCTAGTCCTAGACCAGAGGTCCCTCCTGTGACGAGGATGGACTTTCCACTGAAGGAGTTCGGGGGAGGGAGAGGGGGGAGGTCGAATTTATTGCGGTAGATGAAGCCTATGGGGTTGAACATTTTCGTTGTATTTGGGTTTAGAAGATGGAGAAAGGGAGGGTTATTTTGGGAATGATGGGGTTGAATGAGTTGGAATGGATGGACAGAGAGATAGAATGAGGAATTGGGCTTGATAATGGCTATAAATACTCCATTGTGTCGGATTCTACGAGTGATCTAGCTGCTGCTATCTTCTCTTACTCAGGCTCGGAGACATAAACGGAGGAATTCAACCCGCAGGCGCCTTTGAGGATTTGGAATCAAGCCACTTCGAAGTAGTATTTAATGCAAAGCACCAATTAGGATTAGCTTAGCACATACAGTCTAAGTGAAATTTGACTAATTTTCTATTCTTGAAATTTACTTACTCGAAAGGGGGAGAACTTCGAGCCGAATCTCAGCCTCGTGAAAATGTTATCAGCCTTGTCCCAATCCCTGCATCCCGCCTTTCAAGCAAAATAATTGACAAGCTCTCCAAAGCACACCCCTCCGTCAACAAGCTCATACACACAACCATAATCGCGCGCAGACCCCCTCGGCAGCAATTGCACATCCTATCTCGCCTCATACACACACCACGAGGGCGACATAAAAATGGCACCCTCAGGACTCCAACAGGTCCTCCTCTCCCCGGCTGAACTCTCATACCTCCACACCTCACTCTCCTCAAATCCGCCAATTCGCCCCGACGGTCGCGCAGCGACACAGTTCAGACCGTTAATCGCGGAGAGCGATATCCTACCTGGCACAAATGGGAGCGCGCGGATTTGTTTCGCAGACGGAACGGAGGCGATCGTTGGCGTGAAGGCTGAGGTTGAGAAATCGACAGGATATTTTCGCGAGGAGAAGGTCGAGGATGAGGAGGAAGGCGGGGTGAAGAGGGGGAGAAATGAGTGGGTGGAGATTAGTGTTGATATCCCGGGGTTGCGGGATGATGATTCGAATCCTGTCTTTTTGGCGGCCATGTTGGGGGAGGCGTTGCTTGCGGATGGGGGGTTTGTGGAGAGGTTGTGGATTAATAGGAAGTTTCATTGGAGGTTGTATTTGGATGTTTGTTCTCCTCTTTCATTTCTAATTTTTACTTGCAAATTCAACTTGTAATTGAACTAATTGAGAAATAGGTCCTCCTTCTCTCCCCGCCATTATCGTATCCCCTCCCATTACTATCACTCACCACCCATCTCGCCCTCCTCAATACCCGCCTCCCTAAACTCATATCCGAAAAAGACGAAGACCCAATGTTCGACGACGACTGGGACGCCTCTGTCTTTCTCTACGAACCCACATCTCTCCACTCTGGTCGTCCACCCGTCACGCTCCTGGTCATGGCCGTAAAAGATAGCATAATCTTCGATCCCTCAAAAGAAGAACTGGCAATCGCCGATGTAGTACTCGCAGTCTCTCTGTCGGAAAAAAATCTTCCTTCGAGTAACATGGATATCGATTCCGAGAACCGGAAGAGGAATTTACGTTTGTTGGCTGTGAGGACGATAGATCCTCCTAGTAGGTTGACGCATAGAGGTGTTGCTAATACAGCTAATACTGCGACGGGAGGGACTGCAAAGAAGGGGAATTTGGAGGAGGGGAATGGGGTTGGGGAGGAGGGGGTTTGGTGTCCGCCTAGAGGGGGTGCTAAGAGGAAGTTGATTAAGGAGATGATTGGGAAGGTACTCGAAAGGGGGGGTGTTGGTGAGGAAGTATTGGATGGAATGCATGGTGCTGAGTTGATGTAAAATGGAGAATTTGGCAAGATGATGAATGTTTTGTGTGGTATATTGATGAACCATACTATGAAAAAGATACCCCCTTTCTTTGAGAGAAGAATTGAAATGAAAAAATGGTAGACTCTATGATACATGTATTCATCTTGTATGGCAACCATCCGAGATGATCTTTGACTGCTCTTGTCCCTCCATTTAGCAACTCACAAAAACAAATCGTGCATCTCTGCGTCAGAAGGAGATTGCAAAACATTTTCGGAAGATGAGGTATTCTTTTTGAGATTATCTAGCGTCTTGAGTGTTTTTGAACTGATCATTAGAAATCCAACTCGAGTATTGAGTCACTCACCGATTCCTGAATCTTGGCCGGTACCGCCCGCAACATTTAAAATCCTTCCTTCCTCAACCCAACCAAGATAATTCATCCAACAGCTGCTCAACTCGACTTTGATCATCTAAGAAAAGAATAGAAAAGATAATCTGTCATGGCGACTACAACACCAAGAACAGAGTATATACCTCCTTACCCCTCCATTTTCTACCCCGCTAACGTTATCTAAAGCTTCCCCCCGGTCAGAGCCTGCCTCTTTGATATGGATGGACTCTTGATGTCAGTTTTGCCTTCCACAATATCTCATTTTGAGATGTCTCAAAAACCAGCAAAACAGCTTGAAACTGTCCTGGAAAAGGCAAGGACTGATGTTCCCCCAGAAACACCGAAGACATCTACACCCTCGCCCACAACATCATCCTCAAAACCCTCGACGCAGGCCCCATGATCTGGCCCATCAAAATGCAACTCCAAGGCCGCCCAGCACACGAAGCCATCGCCCTCCTCCTCTCCTACTTCAACCTCACGGATAAAATCTCAGCCGCTGAGTACACGGAAAAACTGCACGTAGTGCAAGAACAGGAGTTCCGCAAAAGCGTGCCTTTACCGGGTGTCCCCAAACTACTTGCGGATTTGAAAAAGAGTGGGACGAAGATTGCTCTTGCTACTAGTTCTCATAAACACCATTTTGAGATTAAGACGGCGCATTTAGAGGACCTGTTTGGGGCTTTTGAACGGGAGTATCGGGTTTTGGGGGATGATGAGAGGATTCCTAAGGGGAGGGGGAAGCCGAATCCGGATATTTATTTGTTGGCGTTGAAGACTTTGAATGATGGTCTTCCGGAGGGAGAGGCGAAGATTACGCCGGAGGAATGTTTGGTTTTTGAGGATGGTGTTCCGGGAGTTGTGGCTGGGAGGAGGGCTGGGATGAGAGTTGTTTGGGTTCCACATCTGGGACTTGCGGGAGAGTTGATGGGGAAGGAGGGGGAGGTTTTGGCGGGTCTTGCGGAGGGGGAGGGTGATGGGGTTAAAGGATCTGTGGGAGATGGGTGGGCTGAGCAGAGGGTTACTTTGGAGGATTTTCCTTATGAGAAGTATGGGATTGTCGTTAAATCTTGATTAGGGTTTCTCTAGAATCACTAGGCCCTAGATTTAGTCAAGGTTCATAATTAGAGGTGGGAAGAAAGTCGAGGGCCGCAAGTGGCTTGATTGAAAACACGAGTGTAATCCTCCTCCGTTTGGTTGCCAGTGAAAGTAACCAGACGGTTTGTCGTCCAGTTCCAAATCTAAGGTTCAAAGAACAACCTCATTATGACAGAAAGCTTGGGCCTTTGATAGATAGATACGAAAAAGCCATCCAACTCAATTTCTTATAATTTCATACGCTTATTATGCAAGAGTTATCTCACATGGTCGGTAGGAGAGCGTCGGAGAGTAACCCAATGCTCTTACCTTTTACAAAATTCAAGCTCCAATTGTGTACAAAGTGTCACAAGAACTAGCAGTCGGTATTTATAGAAACTAGTACTTTAATTTTTTATAACTAAGTTAAAGAGTAATGATGAGTGGTGATTCTGGTATACTCGTTTGGGGTTAATATGGCATTTGTATGTAAGTGGAAGTCGTGAAACGCGTATCACTACTGTCTTGCAACAAGGTTCGGTTTATTGGCAGTAATGAAAGTACTTCTTTGGTGGGACCGTAAGCAGTGACTGCCCAGGTGAAGTGTTCTCTACTAGGCTGATATAATGGGAGTCTTATGGTCTTGTAGAATCACCCTGGGCCGGGGATCATGGTAGAACTCAAGGGATTCAATTTATAGTGGAATAACCTCTAATGAGAGAAGAGAGAGCGAGGTACTCGTAACTATCTACTACAAGAGCTTTAACTAGCATCGTTGGTTACTTGGTACACCCACAACAGCTGCAAGGGACAAATGACGCCAAAACTAAATGCCGACCAGAATGAGGCTTTTCGAACTTTACAAATATTAGGCACGGCCTTGTTCTGTCCCTGCCTTTCTTCCAATCACCATAAATTTCCCCTAGCTTAACGTCTTCTCCGTATTGATGTAGGTGTGATGGTTGGTCCTCAATACCCAGACCCAAACCATCGTAGATTTTGTAGTGTACTGGAAGGGGTGGTTGTGCAAACAGCATATTTCTCCACGTGGCGTTCGGATATCCAAAGACTGATGCTTCTTGCACAAAATCCCAGTTGAGCCGAAACTTCTGATCAAGCCTTTCATAGGCATCCTGGAGACCCTTACTCTCACACGCTATCTTTTTGAGTGCATGAGAAACCCTTGGAGCGAGCTCATTTTCTCCTTGTCCTTTGGATACCTGCGTTATTTCTGGCATAAAATCAAGCTTCTTTTGGATTTCGGGGGAGGTGTCGATTGTCGATTTCCAGAATTGGCTCACGCGGAAACACTTGGTAAGGATATCTTGATATCCAAGCTTGAGAAGGATTGCTGAGAGAATTTCAGGGAGAAGAAGGGCTCGTGTCGTTGCATTGAGCCTGAGATCGTTTTCGTTCGATGAGGTTTCGGCTTCTTGGGGTTGTGTTGTTCTTTCGATCATGTTGATTGAAGATAGATAATGAGGGATGTGTTGTTGTATCGGCAAGTGCGAAAGGAGTATCTAGATATGGCCTGCCATATTTATGCCAACATGTTGGAGGCCTGGAATAATCCAGCGCTAGCCAGTTTGCTGGCGATGGAATCGGTGAGAAGTTCACTCTTGAAACGCAAACAAAGGATAGCAGAGGTTTCATTGATTGGGAAATGTCTCAAGGGGTAGAGCACCTTCGCATATGACTTGATGGCCTGTTTCTCATGTGAAACTTCAAAGAAACAAAGCAAATGAGTTGAAGACCTGTCAGTGATAGGTTTTATAACTTGGGAGTTGTTTCAATAGTTCACTGATGACTACATAAATCAAATAGAGAAATAACTGTTGTTTACATATCGATTCTCGTTACGTTTTAATGGTTGCTCCAGAGGTGGTAATCTTTCCTTTCGGCAAATACAAACATTGCATCAAAGTTGGCAGTTACATACCACAGAGCTCCCAGTTCCGAATTCTTGTACCGAGTTGAAAATTAGCCACAGTCGATATTGCTACACACTTCTAAGCGCAGACCCAAATACTAAGCTCAAAATCACCGCCCAGGTTAGTGAAATCTAGAAAAATGAGGCCTCCACTTTACGAAGCGGACTGCAGGTTACTCTGTGCACAAGAAATTTGGGGGCCACATCTCTTGCACCCCACTAGAATCTTCTCTTCTTGCTCAAATTACGTAAAGTCATGTTTTAAAGACACCGAGTGCTACGATAAGGCGACTGCTGGAAGTACCTATGCGGAGGTCCGAGGACGAAGAGAGCAATTTATTCCACATTTTGGCATTCTTGACGGCACGTTTTCTTGGTTTCTATTAAATTTTGTCATTTAGAAGTTTGCTATAAAGATAGCTAATACTATAGTGGGTATTGTGCGGATCAGGGGCAATGTGCTCCCAGAAATGAATTTAGTAATTCATAGCTCCACTTAAGTCTCCCTAGTTGTGTTAATGTTATATTGATCTTCGAACCAAACAGAGCAACTAATTTTGCAGGTTTTTTGGTGGCATTTACGATTGTGATAATTTGTAACTAGCGAGTGATTGAAACTACAAGGGATTGGACGTGAAGGTAGGGAGTCTTCAAGCTATGAGGTTTTGTAAACTCAAAGTCAATTATCTTCTATCCTAAAATATGGAATCTGGGTATCTGTTGAACCGTGCAACAACCACCAGGGTCTGGCGATTTAAGACTTGGTGTCTTCATTTGGTGACTTGGACGCATCCCGAACTATTTTAACAGCAAACTTAGGCATGAACAAAAACCGATGAGTTTCCTTCAATTTCATATCTAGGGTGGTAACAAGCTCGAAGCCTGCATGTTTAACGACGGAGTAGGTAGAACCAGTATCGTCGCTGTATATTTTGATTGGTTCAAGTCGGCTTGCGTCGTCGGATGGAAGGTCTACTCGATAGAATCCCATGGGGTCCTCTGGGAGGTTGTATTAGCGAGGTTTCTTTTGGTGGCTAGCGGAGCTTCGTTTACCCAATTCGCGGTAGGGACGGCTTTTAAATTCTTGGTCCCAGTAAATGACTTCCTCATCAGGGCTTGTTGGGTTAGCCGGCATTTTGAGAAGTTATAAATTAGGGTGTCTTTTTTCCTTTTGAATGTTATTTGGTGTTGCTTGAAGTTGACTATTTGGTTGGGTGTTTGAAAAGAGGGTTGGAGGGGAGGTTTAATATATGTTACCATCCAGAGTTTCGTGACTCGACCTGGTCCCAAATTACTCACAAACATTTCTGTCTTCTTGAATCATACCACCGGCGGGAATCACACAAGAGAAATGATAAGTAAAGTGTTGTTTATTTCATGATTCGAGTCACTCAACGGAATCCAGTAACCACGTCTAATAAACTATTGATCTGAATGGTTCCCTTAAGGGAATAAGCTGGTAACTGTCCATACTCCCTAGATGCCATCAATCTTTGAGCTCCCGAGTTTGCAAAGGCTCCAGATCTCTCGAAACGACGTGCGACATCAATGTCCTTAAGTGGATAATAGTACCCTAGACGCCCGCTTCTCAAATATGTTCCCATATCAACCCCCTGAACTCCTGGCTTCACAATATACAAATAACGATATTGTTTCTCCCTGTGATTCCAAGGCGACTCCAGTACGATATGACAGAGGAAACAGCTTAGATTCTGAAAATCCCGTTGGAGATAAGGAATACTCAAGGTAGCGACGTCGATATGGAGATCAAGTTGAGCTGCCTCATACGGGAAGTCGTAGAGTTTATACCGGTCGAAGAGGTGAATAGAGTCGTTTTTCTTTTCTGTCAAACTGTATTAACTCATGATTGGCTGGATGGAGTTGGATTTGCCTACCGAAATGCTCTATTTGTAAAGTTGTTGTCAAACGTCCGTCGTTTGGGTCCCACACTATGATGGGTAAAGAGCGGTCATACGTTCCCTCAATTAATTCTAATGAGGATATGTGAGTAATGAATGATTAGAAATCAAGCCTAGTGGGATGCCTTACCGTCATCCTTAAGCCTCCGGACTTTTGGGGAAGTTTTAACAGAGAGCCATGGCGCCAAAACCCTAATTTCTCCGCGATCGCCATGTCCCCCTAGTATTGGTAGAAAATCTTTCTGTATGTTTTTCATCTTCCTGTTGAGCAATTTTGCTTGTTGCCGATATTTTGGTAGTTTCTTTTTGATATTTGTTCAAGAGAAGAGATTAGCTGAACTATTATACAAAATGGTGGCCTACCTACGATGAAGTGAATCAGAGAGCTTTCTTGTTTTTTGTGCAGCGATCCCCTCTTGAATAATCTGTCCTAACTTATGAGTTTTGCCCTACACATTTTAAGTAAGAGAAACCAGCATTACTCCTCGAATACCACACTCGCGTTGAAAAAACCGGTCTAGGTCAAATAAAAGTATTCTAAAAGATTTCGGAGAGGGGAAACTTGATTGCTTGATTCTCCTAATTCCTTTGGAGCATTGAGGATATGAAAGATTCACATTGTAAAACCCATTCCTCTTTTGTTTTACTCCAATCACTGGCAGTGAATGGTTCTAGACTTCTCACGAGTCACTTTCAACTTCAATAGCCAGTCACATCCAAGACCACAAACCCAAACAATCATACAAGAAAGTGACTTGAACATAGACCACAGCCAAAATCACCAGCAAGCAAGCATCAACCGAAAAGTCGTGCAACCCCTTTTTGTTCCACCCAACACTCGCCTAACTCGTAACACACCCCAGCCAACTTCCCCTTCACCTTTGCCCTCGCCTTCCCTACCAAAAGACATCACAACACCACACCATCAACCTGGAAAACCACAAACTCAACGCAACCCCCCCAAAACCCACACCCAAAATGACGATAACCCACATAGTCCTCTTCCAATTCAAGTCCACCGCCTCTCAAGAAGCAATCCAAGAAGTGAGCCGCATCCCATCCCTCATTCCTTCCCCCCACTCAAAGCGCATCCCCGCCCCCTACCTACCTACCTACCCCGCAATCACACTCGTACGACAGACACCCAACCCACCCAGAAAAACATGTCATATACTTGTACACGCGAAAAGAAATTGAAGTATCCGATTTCCACAATCCAGCTAATGAATATTCACGTTCTAGGCATGTAAAACAATGCTCTCCCTCTCACAAACCTGCATCCACCCCACGACCAAGAAACCCTACATCCTCTCCAGTTCCGGGGGCGCGAATAATTCGCCAGAGGGTCTGGATGTTAGTGTTTCATTTGCATTCTTGCCCCTTTGATCACCACTTGCAATATTACCATCGCTCTTCATTCTCCTAGACGTACTTTGCAATCATGGCAAGAGGATGGGGAAATGAAAGATGAACTAATGATTCATAGGGAGGATTCACACACGGATTTGTAAGCCATTTCGCCAACGAGGATGATAGGAAGTACTACGTGGAAGAGGACCCGGCGCATTCGGCATTCGTGAAGAGCTTGGGTGGGATCATTGAGAATGTGAGAGTGGTTGATTATGAAGCTGGCAAGTTTTAATTGTTCGGAAGCTGGAGAGCATTCGCGTCCGGGGACGTGGAAAGCCATAATTTAGGTATCAATGGATCAATATTTGGTCCTGGTCAAGAGGAGATGACCCCGAAAGACCCCTCATTTGAAAATCCCACGGAGTGAACAATGAAGTGAAAAGTTTGTTCTTTCATTCTGAAAATCTCTTATGATCGTATCGTATATGCAAGCAACCAACTCTGTGTTGATACTGGTATCCATCCGTGTAAAGACCAAACGCCACCCAATGCAACTCCCGCAAAAACCCAGATTCGAAAACCGTATATGTACCGTCGTCGTCTAACTTACACCATAAAGGATTCACCACACCCGCATTCTTCCTCTGAGAATTAGTTAGCAGGGAATTCTACCTCTTTTCTTGGACAAGTACTTACTAATATTTGGATTTGTAAAGACAAATTTCTGATTGAGTTTATCTTCTGTCCAATCCATCGTGCTGTCGATTATACTCATGAGAGCTCCACTATCGATGATAACTTTTACTCCGTCTTGCACCACCACTTCATCGAAGGCCCCAGCTTTGTCAACGTATTCCAAGTGATATGCTAAGCCGCTGCACCCCTTATTCTTGACGCTGACTTTGATGAGCTTTGGATTTGGTTGATCCAGCAGATTTCGTAGTTGTTCCACTGCCCCGGGAGTCAACTTCATCGCAGCCTTTCTTGGTCGGAGGGTGTATCCGCGCTTTGTTCGTACGGGTTTTGACTTTTGTGTTTCCTGCTCGCCCGGCGTAATGGTTGACTCAGGCACTACTTGTGTTGTTGTTACCGCATCGTATTCTTGTTGTGGTGGCGGTGGTCTAGTGTCATTGACTTGTGGGATGGTTGGAGAGACTGAGTTGGGAACTCGTCCGGTCAGAGCTGGCGGAGGTTGGCTACCTAATGTATGCGGTTGCCATGCTGTGCTTGTCTGCATTTTTCGTTTCGAAGAAGCGTGAGTAGATTGTGAGGAGGAGAAAGAACGGAGGACATGTTGGCAAGGGCGCAGAGAGGAGCAGGTTGGTGCTGGGGCGAATCGGAAAACCGAGCTTGTGGATGAAGCCAGAGGCGAAAACAAACGTTGTGCAGGCATTTTGAGAATGGAGGATAGGTTGTAGGTAGGAGAGAATTAGGAGTATGTTTGAGTACAAAAGAAGAAGAGTACAAGGCGGAAGGGTTGGTGGGTTGTGGGGTGGTGTTTGCACTTGCACTTAGGTAGACGGAGCAAAGCGCGACGATGTTGAAATCGGCCCACTCTCCACTTCAGAACAGCTCTACAGGCTGCGGTGAAGTCAGACGTAGGCAGAAGCTAGCCAATCAGAGAGGGCATATTACACAACTCTGCCTGAGTCAGCGGTGCTGAGGGGTGAATGAACTACTAAGATCGTACGACTCCTGCACAAAGGGTTCTGAAAAATCGAACGTTTATAGCAATCAATCAAGGCCTTGGATTCATTCCAAGAATTCCTGATCTTCAGCCTCCAAGGAAGATTTCGGATGCAGCTTTATCTTCGGGAGGCGCTCGGGACTGTGTCAAGCGTGGCACGTCGGTGTCGGCACGTTATCGGAGCGGATGAAGTATCGGAGCTAAGAGCCGACCACCTACTCCATGCAGCCCGCCCTGACGAAGCGTACCAGTAGGTAGGGTATCGTCGTGAATTGACAGTTTGACAAAAAGTAAATCTTACAACCACGAATCCTCTTCTTCTGGCAGACAATACGGAAGCTTCTAACTGCTGCCATGAATGATGGAGCCTTCTCCTCTCACGCAGCAGGCTCGTCCTGAGATCTTCCAGCAGAAAATTGTGGAGCTATACACGGCATTGTTCAAGGTGCCCACACTATTTACATGGAGAGGGGTGCAGAGTACTAACACCCTACGTAGGAAGAAGACGAGGAACACGATCATGAGAAACCAGAGGGCTTTTGGAGGGAGTTCTTTCTCTTGCGACCCGACAAAGCCTCCTTGCACCGAATCCTAGACGAACTTAGCCCAGATGACCTCCTCCACCTCCAGGTATGAGGCAACGAGCCCTCGAGAGGAAAGGCAGACCTAATAATTGTGTAGAACCAGACACGAAAGCTTTTCGAGAGGGCGGTGGCATGCATCAAAACCGGAAGTGCTCCAGCAGATGCGCATGCTCTCGATGTAAGATCCAAATTATTGCCAGATATGAGGCGAGGCTGACAATCTAGACCATCACAGCTTTTCTTGCCTCGGTCCTACCCAAAAAATATACAAACCCCAGCTCCGATATCATAAATGTGTTGGCAGGATTGGACCAAGTAGATGCCATCTTCACCGATTTCGTTGCTGCGCTGGACGTCACAATAAGGACAGGAAGCACATGTAAGCGGGGTTTTTGCGCATGTGTGAGCATGGCTAATAATTTGACAGTGGAAGTTCGCCAAAAAGCGATTGAGGTGGCACTAGCTGTTGTGTCTGGCGCATACCAAACTAGCTTGTTGTCATATTTCACACACCGTGATTTGTTCCCTTCTCTTATGAAGGTAAAGCCCATCTTCTTACCTATTCCCGCACTTTGCTTACTTTACATAGTTTATTCAAGACTCCGAAGCTAATTCTCGTGCATTTGAACCCTTCACGTTACTCGGCCTCCTAGCGAATTACAACAAATTCGAATTTCAAAATCCATACAGACTGCGATTGGACGATTTCGTCAATGAGGGCACCATACAAAAAATCATCAGATCAGTTGGGTATACATGCACCACGACAAGAGGGAAATATATTGCAATTCAGGATGATCTTCCTGAGGGATGGAGCATCAGTACCGCCCTCGGTATGGTCGGCTTGGGATCAATAGCGCCTGGTACAAAACCTACACAGCCTACCATTGATCCTGAAGTTGCAAAGGAGATGTTCTCGAAGCTGTAAGTCCTTCTATGTTTCCCCGTAGATAAAGAGCTAACAAGATTCCAGACCTAGTAATGAGGCTTCCGTACTCCTTGCAACGTACGATTTCGCACACGCGAACAAACTGTTCTGCTTCAATTTCGTTACTTTGCCTCCAGAAAAGGGTCTCGAAGCTCCTATTGGAAGTTTCATCTCCGTCACCTCTTATCTCTTACAACACGCACATTCCTCTTTCAGAACCTCGCTATATTCTCACTTAAATCTCCTCATCCTACGCCTGTTTATTGAGGATCAAGTCTTGTGTAAAAGAATATGTAGTGATGAGAGCAAGATTTCGATTCGATTATGTCGACAACGTTCACCTTTTCTGCCACTAGTTCGTGGGGAGAGAATGCTTGCAGCCAGTATTTTGGACACGATGATAGATGGACTTAACCATAATCTTCGGAAAAGACTTGACGTAGATCTCTACATCCTTTGCGTCGGTATTATTTCAAGACTCATTTCCCACTTATCTCGTTCTCGGACACGACTTGTATATCATTGGTCCGAATTATTTCGATCACTCTTATCTCTGGTTCGATTTCTCACGACTTATACTGCGGATCTGAAGAATCTCAACCACATTGACATTCTTCTTGATGACCTAGTCAATCTGATTGCGCTGTCCCTGTCTGCGGGCGAGGCATTTCTACCTAGCCCGGCTGCATACGATGACCTTTTCTACAAACTCGTTGAGACTGGCGAGATTTTGGTCAAGTTTCGGGACAGTTACGGCCTCGGAAGTCGACCGAGCAGTTCCATTGAAACATTGATTAGTGTAACGGAGCATTATAAGCAATTGCTGGCAGATGGCGCACAAGGAAGGAAAGGAAAACACCTGACCAGCGTACAAGTTTCTGGGGTTATCAAGCAAGGCTATGAAACTCTCAGTATCCAAGCCAAAGAAGGACTGGATGGATGGGAGAAGTATCGAGAAGCAGACGAAAGAATTTTCTTGAAGAAGATGGCTAGGGCGGCGGTCGCGGATGTAAAGACGATGCTGATAGACGGGTGAGGTATATTATGATACGACGAAGTTTTTTGGCGTTTTTCGTGCATGGTCAATCTGGATACCATATGGGAAAAGGGCCAAATATACCACCATTTAAAGTTACTTAACGGGGGCCAGTCCATAGCCGAAGCATCTGGTATGGAGTACTAAGAGTGAGGGCGTTGGGATTGAGAGTCGTACTTTTTTTGGTCAGGTATCCAAATACTTTTGGGTCACTTGAGAGGTCATATGGGGTATAGATTTTGGCCAATGAAGGAAATGTTACACGCAATATGACATCTTATCATAATTCATTTCTGCCCTATCAATTACAGATATATACGTGGTTGACAGAGCACGTGCGTGAACAACTAACCAACAAATGTTTCAACAGGTGACATTGATTTGGAAGGCCGGTCACTTGTATGGCGGCTGAAGGTGGACCTTTAGACGCGCCCAGTTTCCAACGATTAGAGGATGAGAATCCAAGATGGGGTGCAGCGTTTAAGGCGGACCCGTGGCACGGCGCTTGGGGTGGGAAGTTCAACAACGAATGGGAGGGAAGCGAGACGGAAGCTTGAAACGGACCTTGGAAATATCCTGTCCTGATGGATTTGTTGTTTTCCCTCGCCCGACTAGAGCCGAAGATGAGTCAACGTTCTTATCAGCCAGCACACAGCACGAGACTGATTTTCCCGTCAAGATCGTCTCTGGGAACTGCTGCTTTGGGTGATGCTGCCCAGAGATAGTGTGGTGCTTGTTGTTCGTCGATCTTGGAATTCTTGAGATGAACCAGGGGCCTTACCGGTTTTTTCATGAAGACCCTGGATTTTAGCGAGGGCGAGCTGTGGGTGGGATTGGTGGAAGTGGTGGAGTTGCCCGTTGCGCTTGCTTTCCCGACGTCTTTCCACCATCAAAATGCTGGCATCTCGAGAAAAAAAAAGGAACAGTACCTGCTTCCTCAACGGGTAAACTCCAACTTCTCTCTGCAGCCTCTCTATCAAAATTTGAGCACAGCCACCTTATTGCTGTATGGCTTAGATGTCGTCAGAATGCATCGGGTTGAAGTGGGCACAATGAATCACGGAGCTTTAAACTTCGCTCGCGATAGCCTCAAGGGTCTATCCACGGTCTCTCCACGAATAAATGGAAGTAGCTCCCCAGCCCGAAGGCGACTTCTTTGAAAAGATGGGCACCATCAAAACTATCGCACCGCTCCCCGTTGGTGTCCCCTTGCAGAACGATTAAGCTCGTAAGAAGAAGTCGTTTGTATATGAATCATCCCCGTCCACCGCATCCACAACCACCATTCACATCACCACTCTTCAATATCAAAAATCATTCGCAAGTCAAAAATACGGAGCATTCTACCTACTTACAACTACCTTTACTTTATTTGTAAGATTAACCCTCTCAACCCCACCGCCAGTACCGCCCAAGCCTTTTGTCCCCCAGTCGCGACGTTCCTCCTTCGCCAACAAACGACTGGCTGAGAAGCTCTCCCCACAAAGCGACTATTTTGGGAGTGCGCCTACGCAACAAAGCAAATCGCCTCAACACCAAGTCTTCCAGAATAGACGCAGGACCAAGGGCCTTCGATTTTAAAACAAAGGACCTCTGAGTTTCAACGTCGAGTTGACGGTCTGGCCTGTCTTCTGCTTTTCCTCATAAAGTGTACGTCCCGCCCGCTCCACTACTTTCGCGATTCGTTTATACCATTCACTTTTCATTTATTTTCCTTGCTATTGTCATCCGCGTTGTCCGTCTCATTCATAATTGGCTTTGTTCAATAAGCGAGCTGGTCTACAATCCTATTGTGATAGATTTCATTCACACCATTGTGGTTAATTATTCGCTCTCCCCCACGATACTTACGACTTTCTTAATCAAACACAATTAATATTCGCTTCACTCTTTCCTTCTTCTTCGATCTCTCTCTTGAGACTTTTTACTTTGCTTTACGCGCGCAACATCATCATCATCATCATCATCATCACGAACGATAGAAGAAACACATACTAAGATGTCTCCACTGGCTGGACTTAGACAATACTTGACTTCTCATACTGAGATGTCTTCCGCAAGGAACCCCCCACATACCGTACCTGCGGTACCTCAAACCCTCAACGCTGGCAACTATGAGATGGAAGACTACTCAGAACGTGCCACCGCCGCACCTCATACAGCACCAGAATACACACCATATCTCGGTCTACGAGCTCGATTATCACAAGTATGGATCAACCGATGGACCGTACTTCTCTTTCTCATCGTCGTCCGCCTACTCCTCGCAATCAAAGATATCAACCACTCGATAGGATCTGCCAAAACCGAAGCATTATCCGCATGCACAAGCGTCGAGAATGTTGGAAGCTCCATGGCTTCGATGCCACATTACCTCTCACAAGGTGTTAACGCACTGGCAGCCGATGGAATTACCAAAGCTGTCCGCGGCCTCATGGATATGGTATTGCTTACCGTAACAGGTGTCGAGGAAATCATCCTCTTCTGGATCAACATGATGACCTCGACCTACGTTTGCCTCATCACTCTCGTCGTTGGTGGTAGTTTACACGTCGCCATCGATATGATTGAGAAGGTTGGCAAGTTCATGAACAAGACCATCGGCGACCTCACAGGCGACCTGAGCAAAGATGCTGCCAGTTTCCAAACCGGCCTCAATGACTTCCTCGGCAAGCTTGGTAGCGTTCCAGCAATCTTTGGTGGGAAGCCAGCCACACCACCAAAGATCGACCTCAGCTCTGGAATTGCCAAGTTGAACAACATCAAGATTGATACCGCCGCTATGGATGCGGAACTTACAAAGCTCAATGCATCAATTCCAGACTTTGCCCAAGTTCACAAATTCACCGACGATGTCATTCGACTTCCATTTGAGGAAATCAAGAAACTCATCAACCAGTCTCTACCAGCATACAACTTTGATAAGTCGGTTTTCCCAGTTCCATCGAAAAAGGCACTATCGTTTTGTACTGGTAACTCCAAGATCAACGACTTCTTCACCGGTCTCTTTGAAGTTGTCAACAAGGCCAAGATTACCTTCTTGGTTGTTCTCATTCTTGCTGCGATCCTCGTTTGCATTCCTATGGCCTGGCTCGAAATCCAACGCTGGCGCAGAATGCAACAACATGCCCAATTGGTTCAACAAAACTCCTTCGATCCTATGGATGTGATTCACATCGCTTCCCGACCATTCACTTCCCGAATTGGCATCAAGCTTTCCGGAAAATTCAAGAGTCCCAAAAAGCAACTCCTCACTCGTTGGTTTGTTGCTTACGCCACTTCTCTACCTGCACTTTTTATCTTGGCGCTAGGAATTGCTGGTTTATTTAGTTCTCTCTGCCAATACATCGTCCTCAAGGCTGTCGAGAAAGAAGTCCCTAATATTGCGAATCAAGTCGGAGGTTTCGCCGATGAGGTAGTCACTGCTGTCAATAATGCATCCATGGACTGGGCTGTTCAATCCAACAAGGTCATCGCCAGTACTGGTGCCACTGTTAACAAAGATCTTTTCGGCTGGGTCCAAACCTCCACCAGTGCAGTCAACAACACACTCAATACCTTCACCGACGAGATGAACAAGGTTTTGAACACAACCTTTGGTGGCACAGTTCTTTACGGACCTGTCACTGGGCTCATGGAATGTCTCATCGGACTCAAGATTGCCGGTATCGAAAAGGGCCTCACTTGGGTTCACGACCATGCACACATCGACTTTCCTGAATTCCGACCTGACGTTTTTTCCCTTGGCGCAGCAGCAAGCCTCACCAATTCCACCGCCGAAGACTCCTTCCTCAGTAACCCTGGTGATGTCGCTGGAGATGGAATCACCAACGCCGTCGTCAAGATCTCCAACAAACTTCAAGACGGTCTTCGAACGGAGGTCTACATCTCCTGTGCTCTCATCCTTCTCTGGGTCTTCATCATGCTCGTTGGTCTCGTCAGAGTTTTCGTCGCCTTGGCGAGTCGCGACAAGACTCGTGCTGAGGGTGGACCAGTATACTCAGGTGAACATCGAGGCTCCTTGTCTCCTCGTGTGAATCGTGATCCGTCAAATGTATTCCCACTCTTCGGGGAGCCCGTTAGTTCTGTTCACCCAGACACTCGAGGCGCGGATGAGCGATGGGCCACGTCCGACTCGGAGAATGAGAAGTTCGGTGCGGTTGGGCGGAGGGAGGTGGAGACGAGGAAACCGGGACACGAGAGAGTGAGCAGTTATGGATATTTAGATGAGAAACGATGAAAGTTCTAGAGTTATGAAAAGCATGTTGTTTTTTTCCTTTGCTGCATGAGGACTCGCTGGTACGGTCTGGTCTGGTCTTTTTACACTGGCATAATGTCGAAAAATCTCCTCATTATTTGTACCCCTTGCAGCGTTTTCTTCGCTTTTTTGGAGTTGGGGTATACCAGGATACAGGAATCTTTCATTTTGTGGGGCATTACTTTTTATTTTTCGAAACATTCATTAGAAGACCCTCTATCACATACATGATGGGGGAATATCTTCCATTAATTGAAAGGCCTGCTTTTGAGTGGAAGGGAAGGGCCGAGGAGAGAGGAGGATGTTTTAAACAGTGGAGATATCTCATTGGGGGGATTGCTATTGATGATGGATGGATGGATGGAGAGAAAACCTGGAGGGGGAAAGGAGGAAAGAAAAAAATGGGAATACTTTCTTCTTGTTTTTTTTTCCTTTTTTGGGAGACATGATTGAGGAGGGATTTTCGTGTGCAGGGGATTAGGTTGTGGAGCCTCTTTACTTCTTGGTTTTTTTGTTGAGGGGGAGGGGGGGTTGGTAGTTGGTGATGAGATATTTATGATACTGTTTAGAACATTTCTTTTTGGGTTTGCCTGTGAATGTGAATGTGTATGTGAATGTGAATGTGAATGTGAATGTGAATGTGAATGTGAATGTGAATGTGAATGTGAATGTGAATGTGAATGTGAATGTGAATGTGAATGTGAATGTGTATGTTTGAGTGTGGGGAGGAGTGAGTAGATGAGTGACTGATGTGTGTGGAGTGTATATTCGTGAATGAATATGAGATTCATCTTCTTTAAATCCATGGCGTGGTGAACGAGGTAAGAATACGAAATGTGATCTTGAGACTCGAGGATCATGTGGTGTTTGTGTCACCATTTATGTCTTGTTAATTTCCCTTCACTTCTGCTGTTCTTGTTATCACGTTTGAGTGTGAGCTAAGGTGAGTGAGGAGCAGTAGTGTAGAAAGCGGGAGAAGGAGAAAGTGAAAGATGTTTAAATTTCCCCTTTCACGAGTATGAGTGTTCCTACCCATCGGTTATGTTTCCTTAGGGCACTCGACTATCTTCGAGAATACGATGTCATAATTCATGTTTTTATCGTTAAGAGATCAAACCTTCGCCAGTTTGTTCCTCAATGGGAGAGGGCAATTGGATGAGTTAGGAGGGTTTCTTTTGTGATGAGCGTTTGAGGGGATATATTGATTGAACTTAACATGGCCTAATTACTAAAAGCTATTATACGAGGTCTTTATCTGGATCTTGGTTTTATGATAAATGTTTAAACTATACTGAATCTGACCTCCTAGTAGACACTTATAAATTGTCGGCACAGTTTGTGACTGCACTAAAGATGCTACGTGATGGAGTAAAACGAGATCGTTTAAAGTTATGAGAAGTGTAGTAAGATGCTATCGAATTTCAAACCGCTTTCTCCTTTGGACTCAGAGAGGCTTTATTTTGTGAGTGCGTTGATTTATAGGCGTCCCCCCCCACCTCTCGTTGGGTGCAGTTACATGTCGAAAAATTGCACCACGCTATATTTTCATTAATATCCAACTTCCGGTGTGCTTAAATTCTTCGGAGTAGAAGAAACAACAGCTGTTGAGTATTCATCACCCCCATAATCAACTGTAGAGATTTTCATGAAGCGCCAGCGTGTTACTATGATGGGGGTGTCATATTGTACGGAGGTAGCGGGTATTATTCAGCATGTGTTTGGGGGCCAAAAACCAATCAAGTGATAAGCCAGTGATTATCTGATTATCCAGCGAGTAAGCAAGGGATAAGCTACGAGGTACTTGATTATCTAGTACGCTATGGGTAAGCCAATCATGGGGTTTGGGGGCTAAAAATACTTTAAGTGAGCCATTAAGTAAGTAGTAAGCTAAAGAAAGTTTAAAGGGGGAAAGGGAGGAGATTGTTGAGAATGTTTTGACTGTGCCCAGCCAGCGTGAAGGGACTGGAGATAAGATGACCCCAACAGCCCCTTCCCTCTCACCACAACACCGACCCTTCTCGACCCGACCACTGAACTTGTTCGCTCCCTTCATTTGACGCTCAACCAACTAACGAGCAGGGAGAACCAAGAACAGAAGGACCGCCCTCCCATATACACAATTTTTAGGTTCTCAAATTCGCATTGAGGGTGTTTGGCGCCATAGATTGAAATGGACTCCACCCCACATTCCTTCTCTCCGACGACTAGGCTTTCATAATTAGGTAGGTAATTTATTCATGTAATTACACTAGAGGTCCTTAGTCATACAAGCTTTCTTGGTTCAATTATACTTTATGTTACAACTTACGGAGGGCTTACAATTATTTTATGTAGAATTTTTTCTGGTTTTAGATTGTTGTTGTTTTTGAGCAAAGTAATGTTGGGTGAATGCTTGAATCGTAAAACCCGACGTTATTTATACTATGCTATGTTCGAACCTACTTTGTAGAAGCGTAAATTTACTCATTCAATTTAATTCTGCCAAAATTATCCATTAAATCAAAGAACTAAACAAACTTCCGTGTACAGTTTAAGATGGCCGCAGCACAGGTAGCTTGTACGCGTCTTACCTCCGGTCGTTTATCTTGATTAGCTGAAAATAATTAAAATAAAATAACTCTTCTTCGGCACATGATCACTAGAATGAATATTACAATCAGTTAGCAAAGTAAAACATCGCCACTTTCGGGGTTGAGATTTGTTAGTGACTTTGTTCTATGGTATGAACTGAACTTCTGCTACTGAAATGCCCTTGTAATTCTCACCAGTCTCACCTAAGATAATTGCCTGTTTGAGAAATTCTCTCCACTCTCATCATTTCCCCTTCTCCGATAGGCAATATTCCCCTTAGAGATTAAAAATGCATTGAACATTGCTGAGTGGCTTAATGGAAACTGGTCAGTTCATTTAAAGTTATCAATACTTGGCGGTTGTAGGGTGAGAATAAGCTTATATCGTGTCCTTATTTTTACGAGCAGATAAATCAATCGAGAGACTTTTCAATTATGTAATCTCACATCCCGTGTGCTTACACGAAATCTTCAATCTTATGTAACATATTTCCCGTGTTGGTACGTACGAACAGACGAAAGAAGTGTTAATGGAATCATTTAGATAATTCTCTACTAGAATGTGTATAAATAGGCGATGCCTTCACGGTTAGTAATTTATCATCGCATCAAGCTTTTCAGCCTACGTTGAATCGAACATTCCAACTTCATCATCTCGATCCTCTTATCATCTTCACAACCATTTCTACAACATGCAATATTTCAGTATCATCCTCGGCATTATCACAGCAGCTTCTGCAATTGACACCCATCTCTGGCTGAAGGGGAGCTGCAATAGAGATAATGGCGGTGCGGTATGCACGGGTATCAACCCAACTGTAAATACACCCCCTCCCTCAAATTTGTCCCATTTCTAAAGTAATCCAACAGCAATGTTGCGAATATGGGCCTTACAAATGGAGTAGCATCAGCTTCGAAGCTATTCCTCTTGATTGGAACCTCGAATTGAGGGCAGATGATGGAGGCACCTGTTCCAGAATCAGGACTGCCATTATCACATACGGCAACAGCTATCAATGTCTCTCTTCGGGACCTTACACTGGTGGAAAATATGTTTTCCGATCGAGGAAGAGAGAGGCGGAGGAAGATCATTCTCAGGAATGTCAAAAGCCGGATGTTTTTATTCTTGGTGATGGGCAGAGATATAACATCGGGGACTTGGACGAGCCGCTGACTGCAGAATTGGCGGAATTTGTTTTCAATGGGACGACGAAAGCCGATATGCCAGAAACTTTCAAGAAGCTTGAGATTGGTAGTTAGTTGTTGATGAGGGTGTGATAAGTGGTGTGGTGAATAGGAATGTCGCTTGTTGTGCTCACGGTAGTCTCCTTGCTTCCAATGTCCGTCCGAAATTCCATATTCATCAAAGTGTTTAATGCCAAAGTTAAAATTGTTTTTTGTAAGACTCCTTCTCCTCTTGTGGAGTGGAATTATCTTTCTGTGGACTGAAAGTCCCTTCTTCTGGGGCCTCGTGGATATGAAGTGTTGTAACGCGGGCTTCATTTTCATCGAAAATACGGACGGGAAAACTGGTTTTGAATCACTTGGGTCATCCTAGACTTATGCGCGCCGCCTCCATATCCAGTACTCAAGAAGGGAACCCTTTTTCTTATACACACCTGATCTCAGCTTTCTTGAATTTGGGGTATTGTATCTGCTTAGCAGTGAAACTCAGAAACTGGAATAATAGAGTTATAAAAAAAAGATACTCACCTTCTCAGAAACTTCCAAAATGTTTTTGAAAACGCCTGAGTAAGGCTGGGGAAGATCTTTCAATTGGATTGTGCCGATGACAAGGTACAATCGCTTCGAGGTCTACTCAAACAATTTCCCAGTATGAATACTTAGTATTCTGATTATTAAGAGAATTTGCTTAGCAGATAAGCAGTGAAGCGTGAGGTCTACACAAATGACTCAAGTCTTTATATTCTGGCAAAGCATGAGTCTCCTATTGATTGCTGCCTATAGGCTACAGCAGTGTGACTATTCACCACCAGCACCTCATCTCCGACTTCACTCTTCTATTTTTGACCTTTAATCTCCCTCAGCCTTGCAGGCACAAGAGCACGACTTACCAGGCAGCTTCCATCACTACCAGAAACCTACGGTCAATTTCTTCCTCAAGACTTCCACCACAGAAACCCCCGTCAACCTCGACTATCCCCTCCTACTCCTCAACCAAGTCGTATCGGTATCTCCTTTTCGCGTACAAGAATCTACGCTAAGATATATCACATCATGTCTTCAGCTTTGAGGTTTTTACGAAAACTTCTGCGCCGGGCGCCATCTCTACCGAGACAAAACCTGGAGCGACTCACGGGACCTTATATACTTGATAGTTTATTGAAATACGAGGAGGAGAAACTTTTATGGTACACCCCAGAAAAATTTATCCAGTCCGCATATGGGAAGTTTTCAATAAAAGGTATCAGGTAGTTGGCAAACTAGGGTATGGCTCTTATTCTACCGTCTGGATGTGCCGGGATTTATAGTAAGTGCTACTTAATAATTGAAAGCCTTAATGTTAATATCTATATACTAAGCATAATTATGTCTGCGTCAAGGTGTCAGAGGCGAACTCAAGTCAAGAAGCGAGGGAACGAGAGGTTTATATACATATGAACTCAATCACTACATCGCATAAAGGCTCGAATTTTGTACGAAGCTTGTTAGATTCGTTTGAGATTACGACAGCCATAGGAAGTCATATATGTATGGTACATAAACCTCTTGGTTTACCGGCATCTAAATTCCAGACGCTTTGCCCAGGAGGAAAGCTTCCACAAAATCTCCTAAAGCTTATTTTTAAAGACATGCTTCTTGCTCTCGATTTTCTTCATTCAGAATGCAATGTAGTCCACGCTGGTGAGTTGCCTATTTGTTACCCCTCCTTTTACAACTCCTAGGTTATAATACTTCAGAGTTAAAGTCCCTAACTATTTTCCAGATATCAAGGCGAACAACATTCTAATGGAAGTGGATGATAAGAATGTACTTACTGAGTTTGAAGAGGAGGAAGTCCGTGAGCCAAGTCCATGTAAGGTTGATGGAGATCGAGTTATCTACCTCTCTCACCAAAACCCCCCAAGAGGAAGTACTGGCCGTCCAGTACTTTGCGACTTTGGTGAAACTCGAACTGGTCATAGTTTTAGTTTTACCGAGGATATCCAGCCACTTGTCTACCGTGCACCAGAGATTATATTACAAAAGTCATGGGATAAGAAGGTAGATATATGGAATCTAGGAGTATTAGTAAGTATTTTTCTTCATATCTTATTCTGACTCTACTTACAATGATATTAGATCTGGGATCTTTCCTAAAACAAACTGTTATTTAATGCTCAAGATACGAACAACACAACCACAACCACAGCACACCTGGCTGAAATGAATGTTCTACTTGGGAACCCACCGAAGTCATTTCTGAAGGGAAGCCCAGTTGCTGGGGAATATTTTGACAAGAATGGTAAGTTTCTATACCTGTAAAATAATCTGGTGCACTAGTAATAACTCACACACCGTAGGGCGCTGGAGTAGGGACATGAACTTACTGCCTAAATCGCTTGAGGAATGCGAGGAGAACTTGGAGGGGCAGGAAAAGGCTCTTTTTCTTCAATTCATCCGTAAGATGCGACAATGGGATCCTGAAGAAAGAATGTCGGCATTCGATCTTCTGAAGGATCCGTGGTTGAACTCAGAGCTTGATATAAACAAAGCACGCATCGGCGAAGGCCCCTAACATCAGACCAAGTAGCTTGTAGCGATGACAATACCAGTGATTCTTCTATGGCGGTTTATCCTGGTGTCAAAAGTGTTCTCGAGTGCTTAGTAAGCTTCTTCTTTGTTTCAAAAGTTTAAGATGAGACGTAACACTGACAAATTCGTAGAAAATGGGGCAAAAAAGCCTGCCGCTGTTTATGTCCACCGCGAGTCAACCTAGATGGTGATTCACTTCTGTATCTAAGCAAAACCCTATGATATTCACTCCGAGACAAACAATAATAATTGGCTAATGAATGAGTTTGCGATTCCTTGACTATTCAAGGTACTGGGCTTCAAGTCATCGACCAATGATACATAGAAGCCGCTGCCGAAGTTTCTGGCCCAAAATCGTTGTCGGCCGCCGCTATTCTCCTTTCGTTCATCCTTTGAGTTTTCCCCAGGAGTGATTCGCTCAGTCTAAACATTTCTTGGGTGTGGTAAGCTTCAGCTCGCCACAACAACTGGATCTGATAACTCAACGTATTTCTGTCACACACTGCAATACAACCGTATTGATGACGAGATACTTCTTTCAGTGGAGCGTGAGCATTTGCTTACTCTCCGATCTCCAAAAGCCGTTGAAATATGCGGGGGAAACGTGCAACTCTCGGGGAGGCGCTCCTAGCGAGCTATGTGTTACCTGAATCTTACCTGGGGCAGCATTTTAGTGTAGTATTCAACAACACCAGGTTTTTTATTATCCTTTCAAATTATTTCAGACTCAGATGGATCCTTTGAATTTGCTACTCACGCGTCCATGTTATGCAGCTTTTGCGACCGCTTTTGGATGACGGAGACTCTTTGGCAAGCTGAAGTCTCCGGATAAATTGGGAGGGAATCATCTCGTGAGCTCGTGTTGTTTTGATAGCTTCTCGACTTGGTTTTTTGCGTCTTGGGTGGTGTCGAGGTGACCGGAGAGACGACGCACAGAGGAGTTCTTCTCCGGATTGAGAAATTTCCAGCTATCATCAAGACGCTTTGAGAATGGAGCTCTGGTTGGGTTCGCGAGGAAAGCGAGGGGAAGACGAGTCTCAACAGATGCCATCTTTGGATTCTTGACTATATAAACCCTTTGCTTCCCTCCAAATACCTCATCTTCAAGCCATCACACAAGAGTCCTTCATACCCACCTTCCTCAACACAACAACTTCTCCCCCAAACCATCTTCTCAAGACCCCAAACCTTCAAGTTCTCAAAATGAAGACCCAAATCACCATGTTCGCACTCATCGTAGGCGCTATCGCCAGCCCAGCCCAAACAATCGACACCCGCTCCAACCTCGCAAAACGAGCCTACGGCGGACCACCAAGCACCGGCGAAGTTTGCCCCCAAGCCCAAGGTCTCTACCATCAGACCAAAAGCGGGAAATACTACCAGGTAGCTTGTAGCGTTGATACTGCTGGTGATACTTCCATTGCGGTTTATCCTGGCGTCAGAAATGTCCTCGAGTGTGCTCAGTAAGTTTCTTCATTTCAAAAGTTCAATATGAAACACAATACTGACCATTTCGTAGAAAATGCGACACTTGGAACTCCATTGCTGCAACGAACCCCAAATGTTTCTCTGCAACTTATTACCTCGTTGCTCCCAATGGTCACGATAACTGTATCTTGAGACCTGGTGCGAGTGGGTGGTATGCTTTTGCTCCAGCTTCAGGGGCGGAGACCGCTGTGCTTGTTTAAAGCACACTTTGGGAAGTGCTATAGGGACGGGGTTTGTCCTTTTGACTTTGCGGAAAGCGAGAGAGTGTTGTGTTGGATGCTGCGAAGGAGAATATTGAAAGTTTGTGAACGGAGAAAACTGAAATGGAATGGTGTAACCCCGCGTATACATTGCAATTGTGATCCTCTTCTTCTTTTCGGTGATTAAGCGTCCTTTGGTAAACGAGATACTATGCAGTAGGTAGCAAGTCGTGAGAAGCGCGTTTGGAGGGTTCTTTCGAGTGCCCCTCCCGTTGTTTTAAAGATTCTATAAGCCTTGTCGGAAGCGATAAACTCGCGTTCTCCTGAAACATATTATTCTGGAATGCTTCAAGAATGGTACGGGTATCCACAAGGGAAATGAGCAGAATAGTAACAACTGGCAATGCAACATCTCAGAATCTGACAAAGTCTAAGTGAACATCACCGTTGCATAGCGAGTATCTCAAGCAATCCCAATGCTTTCCCTTCTTCATCAAACGCGCCATCCGATGACTATTTCGAAGTCTCAATGGAAATCATTTAAGACCAAGTAGGAATGGTGACTGGCGAAGAAATGCAGACATCAGCAAATGGATGCCTCACTGGAAAGAGCTGTGTGAAATAGAAAGATATAGGAAAAGCATACCTCACTTAACATCTATCTCACTAGAGAATGATTGCAAGAGCGAGCAAAACAGTCTGGTTATCAGTCATTCATTGCTCGCGCTCGACCTATATTTGAGACAAATATTAAGGCTGGCGCACAGCACCAGAGCAGAGGTAACGAGAATTGGGATGCATTTTTATTTTCCTTTAAACATAATCTATCGCACATCCAAGCCCGAAGAATAGATATCATTCCTCCCCATCCAGCGAACCAGGAGAAAGAGATTCGTTCTGCACTCCAGCCGGTTGCTCTGTCTCGTCATCAGCATTAAAAGGATCGTCCCGGAAATTGTTACGAGTAGTTGTGATGTCCTCGTCCGGATCCTCAACTGTCATTAACATAACCTTATAGCGGTTCACCTCCCCTTCATCAACCATGCGACCCATTTTCTTGTCTATATTCTTCTGTCTTTGCGGGCGAAGGGTACTTCGCTGAACGATCGGATAGTAATATGCACCTTTTTGACGACGTCCATCCTTGCCATCTGCCAAAGCAATGAGAACCTCCTCACTGTACTTGGTTGCACCACTTCCAGCGATAGTGGCAGTCTCGTAAGGCCTAACTCTCTTGAATTTGAAGCATGGATGTCCTTTTTCGTCTAGATCTGTGTACAAATCATCCGATTGATGATCATTGTCGAGGATGTCGAATTTTCGCTTGAAATTCGCTGCAGTACTTGTGGTAGATGGCATGAAAAAATTGTACTGCATTTGCAATTCCGGAGCTGGGTTATGTAATGGGTCGCGCTTGTATGCTTCTTCTATCGCCGCCTTTGCAGCTATCTCTGCTTCGGTTTCGTCGATAGGTTTAAGCACGCTGCTCTCCACACGCGGATCGTACGTCGAACTAGGTGGGACTGGATTGTGGAGGAATTTGACGGCAACATAACCGCCCATATCAGGGAACGCATCGAGATCGGGAAGTAGGGGATAGGCATCGACAAGTTGCACATTTCGTTTCGTAGGATGCCGGGCGAGGGCTTTATTTTTAAGATTTTGGGCCGCCGTCCGGAAGCTCTGTTCAACCTGACCTTTGATGGCTTGCGGTGACTCTTTGTCTAGATTTGGAGCAGGCCGCCTTTTCTTATTCGCCGCGCTGTTGTTTATCAGGGATTTCGAGGTTGCGTTATCGAACTTCGATTTCGAGGTGTAGGAGGAGATATATTCGGTTCGGCGCAAGAAGGAAACGCCAGAATCCGAAAACTTTGGCTTCCCGAGTGTTGAGAGGGGCCTCAGAAGTGCCCTATCATGAGGATGGGGAACTGGCACTTGTAGTGGTGCTTGTATGGCTAGATAGATATCGTGAGTAATAGAGCAAATAAAAAACGCTAGGTATACTTACAACTCTCGTCACCATCGAATATCCCTGGCATGCCCACCAGATCCAATGGCATTCCAAGCTCGGCATCTGCTTCTATATTGAGTGGTTGATCTCGCGCAAGCCGCGATGCGAAACCAGGAGTTGTGTATTGACCGCTAGCCAGACCAGTATTTGGAATCTCGAGGAGCTTGGGAGGATTGGGGGGTGGTGGTAGGGCATTGGAATATCGTATTCTCGCTATGTAGTCTTGCGCGACAACGCGCTCACCACCTCGAGCTGCAGAAGAAGACATATTGGTGGTTTTGAAGGAGATGGGAGGATGTTCGTTGCGAGGTTGAGGATGTAGTGGTCGCGTTGATTTGGGGTCGCGAGGCTGAGGGACGTGGAAGTGTGCAAAAAGACTTGGCGTTTGTTTCCGCCCAACTTTCTCAAGTGAATCAAATTTACACTTCTTCTCTCCAATTTCACTAAACTTGGACTCGTCCAACCTTTTGACACATATTTCTAGTTGATCAAGCTAAAAATACTCAACTTTTGAGTCAACTTTGAGAACTGGCACATATATGGATATATTATTGCCGCTTCAGGGGTTAGCGGACGCATGCTGCGTGCTCCCGTATGTCCACGGAACATTTGCTCATGTGTTTTACTGTTAATGTGAGTTGCAATGCTGACGAGAAAGAAAGAGAAGCATTCGTTTTTGGAACGCCTGCAAGGTGAAATGTAGCTATATGCCCCCCCCCTCTCCCCCAATGAATAAGTCATCATCAATCTTGGTTGCCATCAACCATGTCTTCAAAGATAGCATCACATATTTCAAGCAATCATTAATCTTGGTTGCCTCACTGCGAGTCATCAAGATGATACAGTTTCGAAGACTCAATGGAAGGGGCACTGCATTCGACTGCAAAAGACTTCAAAGGCTTAGTCGGCGATGCTATGAGCCTGATGAATTTAGAATGGTACCAACTGTAAATGCTTGAATGTTTATTGAAGGGCATCTCGGAAATGGATTTCTAGAAGACATAAATGGATGTTTGGTCCAGGTGACTAAAATGCACGGTAGATCCTCAACCACCACCAATTCAAGCAGTGGCTAATTGAGAGGCTCTAGTACCCTGGTAGAGATATAGTAGCTCTTTACATTCTTTTTGTCGCCCCAGAGTAAGCCACAAGGTTAAATTGCTGCCAGAAAAACACCTTCAACGTGTGTATATTTACAGGATATTTGATTAATGAGCAAATCATAACCATTTATCTAATTTAGCTCCCGCATTCTTGACCATATCTGTCCAGACCATTTTCAAGATGAAATACGAGCAACGACGATTGCTTTGGGCAAGTCACTAATTTTCTTGTCATCACACTGCTAAGGCCCGAATTCCACCGATATCAGCATCTTTGGTGCTAACAAAACCTCAAAGCTTTCAGCGTTCAGCCAACCCCTTGCTCTTCCCGGGTTCCTCTTCTTGACTAACCTCAGTTGCATTCTAGACTGCTTAGTGGTATTTTGAAAGAAAAACTGCGCGAAGAAAGTTGAGAAGTGACAGCAAATACCTTCGTACCCGCCTACCTGTTCTTACCTTGTGGGATAACTGCGACTTGGATTGCCCCAGAATGTCGGCATACCGAGGACAATGTACGAAACTTAGTACTGCCACCTTCAATGTCCATCGAGAGTTAGTGGCGTGAATATTTGGGCTATCGCCAAGAAACGACAAAAGCACTATCTCAACATGGTTTAAATCTGATTTGAATCTGTTTTTGCACGAGTTGTCCACAGGGAAATAGGGACCAGTACCAAAAAGAAAAGGTCACGTGGCATAAACGAGCACATATACCCGTGGACCCGACATTGCGGTTTCTAATCGGTTGGCAAGACATCAGACAAACTTATGATGTAGGCTCCGAACAGGCTGAATGAATCAATCTCAGTTGCCGGTTTACTGGACGAGTTATTAGATCAGGCGATGAATAAGAGTTTTAAAATGTGTGATTATGACTGAAGCGAGCCAATCATTAAGGGGGTTTGGAATTAGAGGGGCGCTCGTACATGCATTTCATGCATCTAATACCTAGGTTTTAAAGTCGAGGAAACTTCCTCTACTTTCAGATAACGTAATGAATCGCTATCAAAGCCGGAGATTTTCAATTGTCTACTAATTTTCGCGTCATGCTTCCCCGCAGCCGAGACAATACAGTCTTAAATATCCTGTGATCGTGGCTTAAGATTCTGTGTCAAACTTCAAACTCACCTGTTATAATTGCCAAGTACGATCCTCAGTATAGAATCAGATGCCACCGAGAGACACTCGGGTGATTATCGAATGATGTTTGACAGAGGATTTTATGACGATTGAATATATATACAGCCGTATACAATCAAACAAAACACTAGTAAAGATACAAACAAATACATAACAAAAGCACTTCATTGTCTCCAAAGACAACATACAAACAAAACAACCAACATTGACAGTCTCAAATCAAGACTTCAATCATCAACATGATTGTCACCAAAACCTACCTTCTCGCCTTGCTTCCAATTTTCGCCCTCGCAAACCCAATCGAGGAGAACCGCATCATAAACAGAGACGCAGATCAGTGTGTTGGCGGCATTGGTGGCCGGTGCCCAGGTAACCTATGCTGCAGCCCTTACGGGTATTGCGGTACTGGCCCAGAATATTGTTATACAAACCCCAAAAATTGTCCCAACTACGGTGCTCCTTGTCCATCATCTGCACCTTGTTGTGTATGTAACCTTTCTCTTTAGTCTCTCTTTTGCTCGCAAGGCTCCTTTAATCTCTGCACTGATCCCGAGATTCCGCGAGAGAACATATACTGATGTGTTGCAGTCGCCATACGGCTGGTGTGGAAGTACGCCCGAGTACTGTAATCCAGGGCCAGAGATTTGCGCGAATTACGGCAAACCATGCCCACCTGAAGCACCTTGCTGTGTAGGTTACCTTTCTTAAGCCCCTTCTGTCCTTATTGTGAAATATGCTAATTTCTTGTAGTCTAAATATGGATGGTGTGGTAGTGGACCAGAATAGTGAGTGTCCTCCCAGTTCATATTCCCCTATTCAAGTTGTTTCAGGAGGTTAAACCCGCTATTTCATTCCTAAACAATGTTGTTTCCACCCTGCTGTCCGATTACTTTCTCAAACGTACCTTTAGAAGCCGAAATACTAAATCTGCCGCAGTTGTAACAAATGAAGAGAGGGATCTTGCTGTTTGGAGGGTTTGGAGTTAGGAGTTTGGGAGAAGAGATATTCAGGAGGTTTCAAACTTTGAGTAGGAGTACTTAGGTAAGTCTGCTTATTGGAGTTTTTGATGGGCACTTGAAGTTTGAGATTTATTTTTTATTGGTCTGTTTAGGGGGAAAGCAGACGTAGGGTTGAATGGTGGTTGGCTCTGGAGTGCCCTTTTGAGCATGTGTGGAATTTATTTTGCGTTGAGGGAAATTGTGTGTTTCTTTTCATGTTCAGAGTTGTAATTCCAAAATTGAAGCAGGATTGGAGACGACGGAGGTTTCAGATGATGTAGTTAAATGACTTGGATCTGAAATATGATACATGACCTTTTGGTAATTACCTTTATAACTGATGCAGGGAGGAAGAAATTACGTTTCATTGATCACTTCTATCTGTTTCTGAGCGACGGCTCGAATCTCGACGTACAAAGCAATAGCTTCGGGGACATCGCTGGGAACTTTGTTTTGTGGTAACTGAGCTACCAAATTGGTATGGGTCCAGACTTAGGGGTCAGCCATTTGTTCCTGAGCCCAGTTTTTATATATGCTTCAGCCCGATCTGATATATGTATCGTGGGAAATCATCCCAGCGAGCTGTGCGACAAACCGCCGGTAAGCGACGAAGCTAAACCGAAAATCGTTTACCATCACGGAGTGTGAGTGAACAGCGATCAGTGAGTTGGGAAAAACGAGAAAGTGAGTGGAGTTTGCGTGCGTGTCTCAGTTTTGTGCTCTCAGCCACCTCTTTAATTGACCAGATGTCATTAAGCGGGTCAAACCTCAACGATATCTCCAGAATTGATTTTGGAGCACTCAAAATCAGACACGATATTCTAGCTAAACAGGCGGAGGTTTCGAGCTTACTTTTATTGACTTTTAAAGCAGTACTGTTTCCTTTCATTGGCAAAATTGTGTGTTGATTGCCTTGAGCGCTCCATTTTTGAACACGAAAGGGACCATCATCGACCGAGAATGTGGTGACTACACAGTCGGGTCCATTTGAATTGCTTGCTTCGGGACATATGAGTGTTTTCGTTCTCTTCAGTCTGGCTTCCAATTTTCCGATAAAAGGCAAAAAAAAAACCGGGGAACTTCTGACTCGGTGGAACACCTCTCGGCCTGCTCCACGGATTAACAAGAGGCACCAGGCGCCCCCCTATTTTTGCCAGGCGAAATGGGTGAGAACCGCTATGTGGGTTGCCCCGGCGTGTGATTCAAAAATATTGAGAGAAATAAGTTTGTTGGAAACCTCTTGATATTCCAAAAGTGGAAGCGTAGTTGACATTTCATTTCGAAGGGGGTTAACAGTAGTCATTCTTTGCTCGTGCGCCTCGGTTGCCCATCTATCGGAGGTAATAATGTTTGTATAATGGATATTTGTCGGTAGGCACTGGAAAGTAAAAGTCTTGGTCTGACTGTAGCTCAAGGTACAGTTTAGGGCCAATCGCAAAAGCGTGCTGGCGAGTCGGCTAGCAGAGGTTGGTTCTTTTCATGTAGACTGTGGCGGAACAGGAAAAGCGTGTGGTCGGCTGTGGAGTTATAAATTGCTTCTTGAAGTCTGATGAAGGCTCTCTCTCTACCTTCTCCGTACAATAGAGGCATGTTGACTTCGAATAATCCTAATAGTGAGTATGCCTGGTCTTCTCCTCTGATAACTCTCCGATGGACTGCCCAGGAAAGCCTCTCTGCTGCACTGAATCCATCGATTTCTTGAGTCCTCACGAGAACTGCTGTGTCAATTTTTGTAAAGCCAAACCACAAGCACCAATAACCTTGGAAAATCCCTTCTTCTTTCGTGCTGGGCAATTTGGATCTGAGACGGAGGTAGTCATGTCTTGGAAGCTGCACTCCTCAGAGCTTGCGTGGCCCAGCGATGCGAAAGGATGACATAGTCCGGGACGGAGGAGGGGTTAAAAAGTTGTAAAGTAAGAGTGTTGGTATTGAGGAGCCACAGGATGCAAGGTCTTTCTACGGATTGATTAGATTGAGATAGTGTCCATCTGTAGCACACGGCCAGGTACGGCAACAAACACGTGACATCGTTCCCTTCTCCTAGAACAGTAACAGGAAACAGCAAGGAAAGGTGGAAAGATATTCAATGTTCCTTTCGCCCACTGGTCTAATCAGCATCGACTCCGATTTTCACAGAGATTCACAAATCACGTGGTAACTAATTATAGATCGAGTGGAGGGGCCGGGCGCCAGCAAGCTTTCTAGTACTTGTACACTTCAGCAGTAGAAACCTGTCGTTTTAAAGTACCTAAACACTGTTCAGCATTTAAGTCCAAGAAGACATGGCCTCCAGGCAGATAATGAAGAAGCAAGGACAAAAAGGGGTGTAGAGAAGGGTGATTGGTTGCCTCGTTTACTCATGGCGCGCCTTCCGCTCGATGAATGTTAGGCAGAAGGAGCACTCCCAGCCTCTTAAATTTTTATTTATTTCAGCTTCTCATTACTTGTAGTCATCATCCTCTCCTCGTGTCTGTGAATTTCATTTTGAAGCAAGTGTTGGGACGAGATGACAGCGCCTTAATATAATAGCCACGAGCTCATTCATTTGCATCTCTCTAGTAAGTACATTTAAAGCTTCACCCGATCATTCACAACTAACACGTGCAGCTGGAGGAGCACTGAACTATGATTCACCGCAAAATGGACGTTACTGATGAACACATCGCAAGTGTTTTTAAGGAGGCTCTGATTTGCTACCTTGGTATCTTGTCTCGAGCCAACACAATTCGTGACGCCAACTTGCCTAAGCACGGAAAGAGCTCGCAAACTGATTCGGACATATCCGTCGAGGAAGAGTTCAGAACACGAGTTGCGGCAACAGAACTTTGTCTACAATACACACAAGACCTTGCTGCCAGCGTTTGCCACTGGGCTTCTGAACCATTGAAGGAGTCGAATGATAACCTGAGTCTTGCCAACGAAGATCCCACATCAGAGCTCGAGTCTTTTCTTCCAAATTTGGATGACTATTTGCTTCTTGATATATTTTCTGGCAAGTGGGTTGAACCGGCGACACCATTTTTAGCTGGTCCATCCCATCGGCTCGTCGATACAAAATCCAAGACCCTGTCAGAAATCTTTGTGCGTATAGTTCCCTTTTTTCCCTCGCCAGATACCTAACATCCAAGCCGAAGTGTTTCGGAGGGGAGACAGAGACTAAAAGTCAGGAGTCGAGACCATTCCCCAACCAGCTTATGGAAACCTCGAATCTGTTCAACACCAATCCACACTTTGGGTCTTCTTCACTGGACAAGAGATACCGTCCACCCACAAACCTCCCGCTAGATATGGACCGAGAACATCTGGATGCTTTGATAGCACGTTTGAGTCAACCAAAAAGAGTACCTTCTGTTGTCGAGAAAGCCGCCATACCGAATAAGTCAGTTCAGCAAGCAGGATACTCAGACTTGGTGCAACGATTGAGTCGGCCCAGAAGGGCTCTTGATCCCCTTGAAACCCCACCAACTCTCCCCCCATCAACCCAGAGGACTGTAAGAATGGATGTTATTCGACGTCTAAGCCAACCCAAGAGCCCCTGCTCTAGAATCGAGACAACCGTACCTAAATCCGATCCAAGAACAGCTCGACGGGAAGTCATTCAGCGACAGAGCCAACCAAAGAGACAGTCTGCTAGAATATTAGAACGAACAACTACAGCTAGATCGATTCAACACCCAAATACTTCGGACGTAATTCAGCGCTTAAGTCAACCCAGACAGACACCCTCCAAAATAGAACAGAAGCGGAAACCCATCAGATCTGATCAACTAGTCTCGCCATTGAGACTCTCGGTACGCCCCAAAACACCGGAAAATAAATTGGAGTGTGTTGTTTGTATGAGTCTAATGGACAAGCGCAGAGTTTTCCTGATTCCGTGCCAGCACATATACTGCCGAGGTTGTCTTGTAGCTGGCTTCAAATCAGCACTTTCTTCCCGAAAACTTTTCAAGTGTTGCGGTGCTCGGGTTCCGACCAAGTATGCCCGGGAAAACCTGCCGATTAGACTTGTCGCATCTTATGAAACACTGGTCATGGAATTGACTACACGAAACCCAATATACTGCTCGAAAACTTCATGTGGAGCATTTATCCCATCTGCGACTATCAAAGGGCCCGTTGCTACATGCGCCAAATATCTCGGGATTTCGAGCAAGAAATGTGGATCTAAAACTTGCGTTATGTGTAAGAAGGCGGTCCACAAAGGTGTGTGCAAGGAAGATAAGGATGGAATGCTAGTTAAAGCCTTGGCTAAGGAAATGCATTGGAAGACTTGTCCTAGATGTGGGGAAATGGTGAGCAAGAATGGAGGCTGCCTACATATGAGCTGTAGGTGTGGTGCAGAAGTGAGTATCCAGTTTCTTCAAGTGAATCCTTTGGTTAAATATCAGAGCTGCGACATTTCTGGTTCTCGAAATTTCAAAAATATTCTTTGAAGCTCTTGCTGAAGAAATATACTGACTCGGTGTTCATGTAGTGGTGTTGGAACTGTTTGAGAGCCATGGATGTCTGTAATCAGACTTGTCTACGTCAATAGTTTCTCGCAGAGCATGAAAGAGGCTGCAGGAATTTGTATCGAGTTAATATGTTCCTCCTTTCCGCCTTGGTTTTCGTCAACTAACTTCGTACAAATTTTTCTTTTCGAGAACTTACTTGCCGTTTGTCGTTCTGGTACATTTCTCCTAAAATATTCGCTGTATTGAGGAAAGCTAGGTTTGAGGATTGATTCCAACATGGGAATATTTAGTCAGATTGCCATTGAAGGCGCTTTCCTCAGGGTAAATTGAAGGGATCAATTTACGAAATTAGCTACTCACTAGGGTCAGAAATAGTACTTGGATCGATCTTAGTCTTGCAAGTGAGTTTCGTACTAAACAGATTGGAAAATGCCGCTCTTTTTACTTTGCCGGCGGTCCGCCATTTCTTATCTTCCGTTCTATATGTGGGTCTGGTCCGTCTGGTTAGCATGGAAAGGGGTTTCGGTTAATATTGGAGTTATATGGCATCATCTTGACATCCTCTCTTCTTGTATCATATAATACATCTTCACTAGTATCAATTTATTTTCCCAGCTTCTCCCACGACGTGGAAGCCAGCCTGTATTTTCATACATGGTATATTCTATACAGCTTCTTGGTACGATTCACTCATTACTTTTCTTGAGCCCTATTACATTGAATGCATCGCTATAAAAAATCCTTCTGCTGGATGTAATCCGGTGGTTCATGACTTTGCCGACGACCTGAAATTTATTCGCAGCATAGTTTAGGGTCTGGCAGGGGAAGGAACGAAAATCATAGTTGTGATACACTCGTATGGTGGTATGTGCTGAAGACAAGCATTAGAGGGGTTAGGGGAAAATAGAGAAAATTAAAGAGGCTTGAGGGTGGCTTTGTTATCAAATTGGTTCAAATTATGGTTTGTTGAGGGCACACAATCCGCTACCAAGGATACCGTCCAGCGGGTGTTTCCAAGTATGGAAGGACCCTTAGTATCTCAGAGTCTTTGAGTCTTCTACGGCACTATCAAATATGAACCTTGGCGAGAAACCTGCGAATTATGATCTTTGTGAAAATGATTGTGCTGTGAAGCTGTCTCGTATGAAAAGCTTGATAGCTGCTGCCAAATCCGCGGGAAATTACTTGATAGACACTTTGGAGAGATTTAATGCTAGGAATTTTGTTACGAATAGCTGTCTAGAATGGCTTTCTAGTAAATCACCCATTTTGCCACCCCGCCAAAAACGTGATTTCAGTGAAAATCAGGACTCTCTACCCTATTATATCTTGACCAAGACACTAACTACTTTGAGGGGCTTAAACCCTAGGACTCTCTGATTAGGTTCATACTGTTATTGTTATATAGAGAAGCGCTGTTATTAAGTGATATCGAGAGGGGCGAAAACTCCTATAGTAACTACTCACTTGCTCTAGAATCCCGTATACACAACCCATCCATATATAATAACTTATAGAAGGAATTAATCGTACAACGTTATACTATAAACCCAACTTGCCCTGCCAGCCTCTTGACTTTCTGTCCTTCTTAATCTTACTAAAAGACGATTGATCAGAAAGCTATACACTACCATTTGCTGGAAGCACCCGAGCTTTAGAGTTGTGGTTACCGAGTTTTGATGGGGTCGCAAAATGCTTTTTTTCCTGCTCGGGATGCAGTAGAAGTGCTTTTTTTGCCCCCACTCCACCACTCGGCGTCATTGTGTTACACAGAGAGACGCTGGCTCTACAGGTAAGAAGAACATGCCGATTTGAGGCACAGGCCGCTTTATTAAAAGTAAGCACTTCATCTATATTACAACGTAATATGACAAAAATTCTAATTCAATTCCTAGAGTGGCCTAGAAGAAGTGTAGGAAGCCTTGCACCTTCTTTTCGAGTGGTTGTGGCTTCATCGAGATATAATAGTGTGCCTCAAATCGGCGTGTTTTTCTTACCTGTAGAGTCTGGATAACGTACTTGGCAAGCCATTTCGTCACCCCATTTTACCCCTTTTACTACGTAAATGGCTCATTTGAGCGCCTTCCCTTGCGTAAAACCTGCTGTGGATGAGGCTACTTTATCCGCACTTCCTCCCAACCTCCTTACATCGCAATAAATCATTTCTATATTATCACAATGGAGCACATCCAGCGACAAGAAGACGAACTAGAACTCAATCACCTCTTGGGAGGCTCTTCGATATACTCTCTCGGAAGGGAGCACCCCAAATCACCCCCGGGCCCAAACCCTACCTGGTTCCGTATCCACGCCACAGGTTGGCGTTTTGGTGTTATCACATGCGCATCGTGGTCCATCATAGTTTTCGTGATAAACCTCATCATTTTTGTGTGGGCAGAATCAAGACAGGGCTTTCCTGGTTTCAGCGGTGACGGAAAACATCCGATATACGAAGGGGACTGCGAAGTCACAAGAAAACTCAACATCGCAGTCCATGTATTGATCAATACGCTGAGTACGATTCTTTTGAGTGCTTCGAATTACTGCATGCAATGCATGTCAGCACCAACTCGGAAAGAAATCGATAAAGCTCATGGAAACGGAAAGTGGCTTGATGTGGGAATTCAAAGTGTTCGGAATATTTCTACCATCGATAAGAAACGTGCTTCACTTTACTTCCTGCTTGGATTGTCGTCTCTCCCACTTCATCTATTGTTAGTACTCGCAATCATATCTCATGGGGTTGGCACAACACTCACAGTTATTACCTAGTTATAACTCGACGGTCTTTTCGTCAATTGCTGCTACAAACTGTACGTACACCAAGTGACTTGTTCCGTCGGATTGAGGAAGTAATTGTGGGAGATCAAGTACTCGATTTTCCTGTTTTCTTCATGGGTTTGTTTTGTGTTCCAGGTTACAGCAATTTCTACACTAAGTACTAAGAGTCGAGGCCTCAGATCACATGTATTCTGCCAACGAGGCATTCAGCGACCCTTCATCCAAGAACTATACCCTACTCGAGAGTCCCTGTCCGACATATGACAAAGAGTGCTTAGCCAAAGTCCTCGCCCATAGATTGTTTAATGAGTCCAAGTCTGGCAATTTCGCAAAACTCGACAAACTTGCATGTATTAACGCATATTCTATACCATTTCAAACAAACAGAGGGAGTCTTATACTTGTCGTACCAAATACCACTATAGGCTTTGACAAAGGAGTTCCCACAGTCAGATATGAAGGTGAAGAGGCGATTAACGACAACGAGGTTAGAACTTGCCCTAAAGGACCCTTTTCATGGATTTGCCCTCGCCAGGCCTGTGGTGATCAATGTCAGTTCAATGTTGGAAATGTCAAGAAGAATTTTGCCGGATGGAAACCTTATGGTGCCAAGGTGCTTTACTGCCTCAGCGAGCCAATTGAGCAACACTGTCGCTTATTATACAGTGCACACTTGGCAACAACTGTTATAATGCTCAATGCATTTAAGGCTTCAATAATGCTTTACATCGCATTGGGAATTAAACAGTCTCCGTTAATGACGATGGGGGATGCAGTTTCTTCTTTCATTCATGTTTCAGATGCTACCACGGCCGGTATGTGTTTGGCTTCGCGCAAAGATATAAAAATTTCTCAGGAGAAGGGACTCAGGTGGCCCATCGTGGCGAAGGCATACTCTTCGGTCATCCATTCGCGTTCCCGGTCTTCAAGCAAAGCTCGATGGACAACAATGATAACTCTGTAAGTGCCTAAATTCAAAAAAAAAACTTAATTGTATTCAACTCACATCTGCAGATTTTCGATAGCTATAGCGGTTGTGATAGGGCTATTAGCATACGGCATCCAAGAAATTAAGGGACCCAAAGGGATCAATACGATAATGTCACTTGGCCTCGGAGCTATTAATCCAGCCACCTTCATCTCATGGAGTCTCCCTTCATCTGGTGCCTCTGGAATAATTTTGAACGTCCTAGTCGCCAACTCGCCCCAGGTCGTTCTTTCTTTTCTCTATTTTGCATACAATGGTATTTTTACCTGTATGTCTCTTGCATCGGAATGGAGTCGGTACTCTATCAATCGAAAGGGACTTCGGGTATCTGATGTACCGAGAGGTGCCCAGAGAAGCACATATTTCCTCCAGTTGCCTTACCGATTCGCGATCCCCTTGATGATTACTTCTGGAAGTTTACATGTAAGAATTCTCTTTTTTGTTTCAAAGTACTCATACTTATGAATCTCGCCAATCTAATAATAATCAATCCATAGTGGCTCGTCTCCCAAAGCATATTCCTTGTGACAGTCGACACATATTCCCAAAAAAAGCAAGGAAACCGGGATAGAAGTGAAGACAAGGACTACATGACCTGCGGTTACTCCCCAGTAGCAATGATAGCTGTTATCGTGGTAGGATTTTGTATGTTAGGAGCAGCCCTTATCACCTCTCGTCTCAAACTAAAGTCGGGAATGCCCGTTGTTGCGAGTTGCAGTGCTGCAATTTCAGCTGCTTGCCATCCCGGGAAAGAAGATAGAGATGGGACTATGGCGTTTCTAAAGCTTCGGTGGGGAGCTTTGCCTGTTGAAGGCGAAGTTGGGCATTGTTCGTTTACGACGGACGAGGTTGAAGAGCCGGTGGATGGCAAGCTTTATGCAGGGTTTTGATTCGTGCAAATTTGGAAGTTGAAAAGTACAAGAGAGGGTTATCAATTCGTGGGTATTGGGGGTGCTTGGTAATGAAAGAAATGAGTAGAGTTTTGTGGAGCTACTAAGCGATCTTAAGTACTACTGATACTCTACTCTACTCCTCTAGAGTACTGCTCGAGTAGTCGTGAGTAGTTGAGTAGTTTGTACTCACCCTGCCCCTTGCTTTGGTTTCAAGTGAGGTAAAAAGGATACCCGAACAAGGATATTCCGTTTTGAATTGCAAGACATGGTCAATGGTAGTCGATCTCCTCGCTGAGGACGGAATAGAGAGATGGAAACCAAATTCTGACATTAAAAAAATGTTATATTTCAATAGGTGTACTAGAAACTTTCATTTCTAGCATTTATCTTTTTGACCTTTGGCCACTTTTTTTTGAAAGCCGATGTCACTCGTTATTTACCATTTGGATTTGTCCTTCAGGATGTCTTCAGCAGCCTTCATTCCTAACATGAACGTGGGAATAACGGGGAAGGCACCAGGTGTTTTGGGGAATGCTGATCTAGGAGGAAATTAGTACAACCTCTTAGAGAAAAGGGGCTCAGAAATCCTAGACTTACGCGTCTACAACTCTCAAGCCTTCAACACCTCTGACCCTGAATTTTGAGTCTAAAACAGCCAGAGGATCTTTATCGGCTCCGATCGCCGCGCTGCTAGTGGCGTGATGAGACCAGGCTTGGGTCTTGATGTTCTCTTTAACATCACAAGTCCGGTCACCAATGCAAGGAAGAACCTCTTTGAAAGGACCCAAAGGCGCAGCGATAGAATCAAAGACTTTACGACCAAACTCAACACCCTCGGCAAGAGCTTGGAGGTCAATATCAGCACCTGCCTCGAAAAAGCGGAAGTTGATATCGGGGGTGTCAAGTGGATTCTTTGAAGTGAGTCTGACAGTCCCTAGGTCATTTTGAGGATTGAATTTAACCATGGAGAAGTCGAAAATGTCCGGTCCGTCAGCAGGCACTTGATTTACTGTCTGACCTGGCCAAAATCCGCGGAACGAATTTCCGGCGAGACCAAAGAAGTAAATATCTCTTTCGCCGTTCACGGAAGCGCTGCTCTTAAACATGATTGCATCGAGAGGACCTTGAGTATACGGCCCTCGCCCTTCATACCAGGCTGAAAGAGCTGGATCCCCTGGTGCCCCATAAGTCGCAATTGGGCCAACGGATGTGAAGTTCTGGGAGGCAGTTGCTGCAACGCCGTACTCTGTATTGTCTTGGAGGCGCGATCCAACACCGGGAAGATTGACGAGTAGAGGTATGTCGAAACTTTTGAGGTGATCTTTGGGTCCGATGCCACTGAGCATGAGGATTTGAGGGGTGTTGAATGCGCCTCCTGCAATGCTGGTCTATCGTCAGCTTAAAGCCCTACATGGAGGAGAAGGTACTTACATAACCTCTTTTCTAGCAAAGGCTCGCTTCGTGGTTGCTGCAGCTGCGTTGCTCGACTTGTATCTAGGATCTGCCCCATAAACGCTCTGACCTGCAAGATACTCGACGCCAGTTGCTCTAGGTTTCTTCCCCTTGGTATCAAAAAGTATTTTAGTGACAAAGGAGTGAATTCCGAGTGTTAGTTTGTATTTTTGGGCCCCGCTTGCTGTTTTCGAGTTCAAGACACCCACAACCGCATCCCTTGCACTCACCCGTAGCCCTTTCGGGCTTCTGTGAGCTGGAAATCCGAACAACCCGGTTTGATAATCTCTGTCTTTGTCGTTGTTATTGAGATCCCTTTGGAGAAGCTCGAAAAGTTTAGCTGGGTCTTGTCCGATTTGCTTGGCTGCCGCTTTTAGGACGATTTGTGCATTGCTCTGGTTCTTCAAATATTCGTCACTGTTCACTGTAATATCGAGGAACCCTTCAAAACCATGTCCTGGTGTTCCTTTGGCAACGAGATGGTTGTTCTCTAGGTTGATGTAGTGTTGACGCATCGCTTTGGCACTGACATTTGTTAGTCTTCACGCTTCCATTCTCGGGGAATCAATAACTTACCTCCATGACTTGTCACCAGTGAGCGTAGCAATATCATCCCAGTCCCGATTGCTTGCTAGTGGAGCGCACATTGCATTATGAGTTGAGCAACCCCCCAAAGTTCCCGTGCGAGGATAGTAGACACCCAACATTGTAGCACCAGCCGGTGGATTCGTCCCGACATAAAATTCTCCACTAGTGGTTTTGTACACAAGATGTTCGAATTTTCGGGTAATGGCATCATCAGAATGATATTTGACAAAGAAGTCCCATCGAAATAAGGGATCATTGCTAGCGAGAGGGAAGAATCCGGGAACCTTTTCATGAAGGTTTTCGCCTTGATCATCACCAGCCTCCAGCAGAAGCACTGACTCGCCTCCTTTGGCCAATTGACTGGCTAAAGTCCCACCACCAGGTCCTACGTTGATGAAAGAGTCAGTATGTGCCTTAGAAAAAAATGCTTAGGGATACGGAATAAGAAAAAGACTGGGGTTTTGAAATACACAGGAGTGAATCAGTGGTGAGTGATCCAAGGGAAAGAGAGCGGAAAAACACTGTCCCGATTACCTACCAGAACCGACCACGATGTAGTCATAACTCTCATTCGGAGTGACGGCAGCTGTGACAAACGAGGTAAGGAATAAAATCGAAAAAATAGTAAAGAACCACATCTTAGGATGCTCCATCGTGTTAAAATCTCTAAGTAACAGAGGAAAGAGAGAGAATGGCAACAGGAGATAATTGAGATGTTAAAAGTAGAATGGACTTACAGACATCTTGTAGGAAATAGTGTTTTCCGCGCCCCCAAGCATCCATGGGCCATCAAATTTTCCATAGTGAGCATAGGTGGGAATTATTTGGAAATATTGCACCAACGATTGCTAAATTGGCAATTGGTTTACCGTTCTTCGGAGTCGAGGTACATAGAAGCCGCCTCCCAAATACCACCTCAGGGTACGGCACAGCGAATAAGCAGCATAGATTTCCCCCGTCAGTCTGGATTTGCTGCAATGCATGTCGTCTATGGGCCGGGTGGTGCTGCACTACATCCTTGTGTGCTAAGTAATGGGAGTCTTGTTCTCCGTACTCGGTGTAAGGGGAAAATGGCCTCTTTTCTTGTCAGGAGCCGCCAATTGACCCAGCGTTGATTAATGTAAATATGCTTTCGGAAGACAAGCTTGCTTCGATGTATCTCATGAATTGGCTCATTTCGCGTCAGATTTCTAATATATGCTTACTTTCACGTATCTCGGCAGCTCCGATTAGTACTAGCCTCGTATGCCGTAAGCTGTGCGGGGGTCGCTTACAGAATATTGTTATCTTCAAAGAAGAGGAGAACAATGTCGTTGCTAGGTTGGTAACGAGGCGCATACATCTTATATCTAGCCTAAATTGGAAATGCCAGGGTCCGGAAGAACGGTGTGGGGCGCAACTGTGCCACCTATCCCCAATGAAATCAAAACGCCACATCAGGTCACCTCGGGGTGACTTGCTTACAGTAAGGTACAAAAAGTCCAAGTCAATTGAAGAAATCGGATGGTTCGTCTGAATTATTGAAAAAGGGTGGAAAATTGGCGGTCATCGCCTTCATAAGTTTTCAGGAGTTAAGCGAGATGCATAATCACAGCATCGGAGAACCGCGTGTTGTGCATAGCCCGATGCTTTATAATTGAGGTACAGGTTCGCCCTCTTTGTTCATTTTCAAAATGCTATAGATTTATTCACGATATTGGCCTGACTTTGGAGTAAGTTCCAACAGATAGTTCAAGCTTTACTCGGCTCTGTCTGAAGTGGGTAGGTTTAAACCTAAAGCCCGATTAGGCCTCTCGGCACCACTACTTCACCTCCATGTACACCCTTTTCTCTCTATTTGCTAAAGGGATTCGCAATATACGTAGCATTCTTGCTATTTAATTTGGTGGGAAATTTTCAGCCCAAAGGCTCTGTCTGACACCCTTACTACTTCCGGAACATGAGACTCAGAACTACGAAGAATGAACGAAGCATATTTTCCACGACTACCTATTCCATTACAGACCTTAGTGGTTTCCCAATCACCCGAGCTATATAGCTTTCTGATAGATTGAAGCAAGCCACGCGTGGAGAAATTGGATCGGATTGGGGCCTATGAATAAGTGGTTGGATGCTGGGAGCCGAGGGCTCTCAGAAACAACGTGCTTGCCGCGTGAGATGGTATCGACAACCATGTGATCGCAACGCTCTATTGCTGTTAGTTTTCATTGTAGGTAGGATGGAGGGGCAATTCTACTACTCGCATATCTCAGCATCAAAAACTCGTTGACTAATTTCGAGCGGAAGTAAATCCATGCTGTAGTGTTTCGAAAATTTTGATCACGCCTTGAGAATTTGGCCAGCTCTGTGCAAGAATAGTTGAGCTTCCCAAAAAATGAGATTGCTTGCAGTAAGAATGCCTATATCTCTGCTCATTTATTTAGGGCTGTAGGAAGGGCGTCACTTAGATGAAGAGTTTCTTCTCGAGTACTTGGTTGTAGAAATGTGGAGAGAAATTCGGGGGAGACCAGATGTAAGCCGAATTCTTTGCCCCACTTTAGCAGTGGCATCACACGCCAAAACCCACTTATTACACCCACTCTGGTAGAAGGAACGAATATCAGAAGAACACTACCACGATTAAAGGCCTTCATTACTCTGATTTAAGTAACAAGGTCACTAAACGCAAATCAAGTCAAATAACTATCTAGACTGACTCTCACGACGACGATACTTCGGATAACTTTAAGATGGAAGCATTTTATGAGTCAAAGATCCTGCGAGCTGAAATTTCAATGGATTCAAGTAATTGAGATCTCCGTTTAGTGTTCTTGTTCTTAATTCTGAGCTCCTAATTCATGGCTCACATTTTCGTGCTTTCTACTTCGTAATAAACGGTATTCCAGTTGGGTAATCGCCACTTTATGTTATGTAGACAACCCGCCCCTTGTTTAACATTTATTACACCTGGGACGAAGGGCCTGACAGCCTTCCAAGAACTGGTAGTCAGAAAAATGCAAAGTCTGAGCATGCCGGTCATTTCAGAATTGTTGTACCAGGAGAGTGTCGCTGCCTTAAGCGATGGATCTCGGTTCTCCTGGGCCGCGGAGTCACGTGGTACCACAAACAACCTTACCAAACCTTGTGACTTTTGGTGCCCTACTAACCGCAGCGAGGCGTAGTGCAGTGGGCTTCCTTTTTTACACTACAATGTTTGGTTCTCGACTATCAAAAAATTATCTTTCTAGCGGCCATGACATCCAGATAACTAACCCTCACCTAAAAATCCATTGAAACCTGGAGGACTGAAAGAAAAAAATATATGAAATTCAAGTTTGAGCCAGAATAAATTGCGTCTCCCGAGAATCGAACTCGGGGCCTAAGCAGGCCAATTGGTTTACCAATTTTCCATATGGATCAATTATGGGAAGCTTAGATGTTACCATTACACCAAAGACGCAGTTCTTATCAACCTTGTGTGAGAGATGCTTTCCTAAGTGTAATGATGTCAGCTGGAACTCAATGGTGGGGGAATGTGGGGCTGCTTATTTTCCAAGTACCCTAGATAGTCAGCCACAAAGCAACAAAAACCTGGACAGAGGATGGTAGTAATAGATCATAGAGTTTATTAAAGGCTATCTCTCTTATCTTACAACTTTCTGAACGTTTTTCTAACCACAGCGAATGCTATGCTATGTAGTTGAGTTTGATTGTGAATTATACGCTAACGGAGGGGTATAAAAGGTAACTTCCCTCTTAAAATTCGTTCTTTTTATCTTTTTAAACTCTTCTTAGTTAAAATGGAAACTACGCTCTCTAAGAAAAAAATTCAGCTACAGGTGAATCCTCTACTTCAAATTTAGTAAAGGAATTAGTATATTATTAGAAGGTTAAAGCGTGGACCTGAGCTAAGATAATGCTCTAGAGTATAATTAACACGTTTAAAAAGTTCTCTAGGGACTCTAAATTACTTACTTGTAAGTATGTATTAAAAAGAATAAATCTAGTGTTACTTATATATAGTAACTTAGCTTTGTAATTAGTACTCTATTATTAAAGTAGACCTAGATAAAATGTGTATATAATACAAGTGGGAGGAGCCTTGTACAGTAAAGAGGTCCTCAGTTAGTCCACTTCGACTCTGTGATCAGAAAGCAGAAACAGCGAGTCAAAACTGGAAGTCATTTTTTTGGAAAGCATTGCAAATTTGTCATCAACTCCATACATGAATTTCGAAAGCTTGACCTTCTAACCATGCGTACATATTTCCTTACCCACATAAACTCCAAAACGAATGTATAATTCCTAAAAAAACCAATTTCCAACGCCAAGTTGTCACAGCCTATTGCAGGCCCATCTCCAGATCATCTCAATGCTTATTTCTCCGTGCACTTCTCGAACTTTCCATCCTTTCTACCTGCATGACTCCAGACACCGATAAAGGTAGCCTCACTAGACCCAATAGTGAACTGATAGACGACCCGAGCATCGCTAGTTGGTGTGCCACCAGTAAACACCGTCTTATCATCGTAGTTCAAGGGAAAGTGGTCAATGTTCGTCTGACCTTTGTACTTTTCAAGTCCTTCAATGGACTCTGGATTGGTGAGGTACTCTGGGTACTTGCTGTTCCCAGCCTTGTTGTTACCGTTATCGCGTAATTCGAGTCCAAACTCGGTGCTCTTCTTTATGTAGTCTGCTGAGAATTTTCGTTCTGCGAATATTTAGTAAGGGAAAGATTATTGGGTAGGATACATACTTGTGTCTTTTGTCTGGCTGGTTCTGCACTCCCAGTCTTTTGGTGGGAATCCATGGATCGTGGAAGGAAGTTTGGTCGGTGGCGATCTTGGAGCGAGGTCTGTTGGGGTGGGAACAGCGGAAATCGCTGAGGCGAGAGTGAGAACAGAGAACAAAATGTTGGTGAGTTGCATCGTGGATTGGTAGTAACTTGAATATAGTGACTTAAGTAGGTGTGTAATGTGAGTAAAACAGGAGTGTTATCGTGATGTGAAGTAGCAGTGTAGTTTCTGAGTGAACATCTTTTGGTAGACACTTTCAGCGTCTTATATACTTTACTGAAAGCTCAAACTACTTGCTGTGACAAAATTCAACATTCCCAATATAGAACTGAGGTCACTGAGGTCCTACAAGTCCATAGCCTAGCAGGTCCTTGTATTTTGGCTGCTGTATTTGGGGTCAAGCCTCAATCCTTTGAAAACCTCGTTATTCAACGAGTGGTGGCATGCCTAAACAGATCATGAGCTGCGATGATGCTCTTCGAAACACACATGACGACCGTGGAATGCGAGTGCGAGCGGCGTTGCTCAAGCCTTCTTGCTTTTGTGTAGTTGTACGAGTCGGCGCCAAAACATTGTGTCTCTGCCTCATCCATATCGTAGATCATCAGATGTTGATTGGCTGCTGACGGAAAAATATTGTCAGAGTGAGGTCACTTCACAGCCCCTAAGATATATCGCCCCAGGTTTTACCAAGTACAAGTAGTGACAATTAGACGCAGATCTCTATGGAGGTTGGCAATAATGTGGCGCAAGTTTACCAATGGATGACTCTCCATCAGCCAGAAGAGTGATCCTTTACGGAGCTATACTACGCCTCTACAATGGGCCCCACAGTTGTTTCAAATGTCCCAAGAACATGATATTTGTGTGTTTAAAGCATAAAGATTTTACGTGACAGATGCCATCAGCTTACTGGCCCCCATATCGGACCCCGCGATCGTGTGGAACGTCGTTCAGTCACAAGGCTGACTCCCAAAGATAGAACCTTACTCAAAGGATTCGTCGTGACATCATCGCATTGTTCTCGAGGCTCTTTCCTAAGTTCCGAGTCTACAGAGATCCTAAATTTCTTTTTCATTTACTACTTGACAACTACCTACCTACTTCCTCCCGAGCACGCGATAATCTTTGCATTCCCATCCAACACATCAACCGGAACAACAAAAACACTATTTCTTCATCATGACCAACGAATACTTTAGCAACGCCAGCTCTACTTTCGCAGGTTACGACATCACAGATGATCAGATTACCACTCTCAAAAGTTGCATCGATGGCACTATCAACAGCACTAAAGCCGCCAAGCGTCTGACGGCATATCCTGAAGCCTCGTCCAGTCCCGTCGAGTTGAAGCAAAGGCTCGGTGGACTCTGGACGCTCCTAAATGACACGGCAGTCAGTCTGTCGTCTGAGCAGCCGAAAATCATATCCATCTTGCAAGCTATACAAACGCTTCCGAAGGCAGAGGAGCCGAAAGGAGAAGGAGAAGAGTACATCGACCTTGATGACGGTTTCTTCTGGAAAGAACTCACGGACTGGGCTAGCAACTGGGCAGATGCCTTCAACAGCCATGCCTCGCGTTTCCTCATCGAGCGCGACGTGAGCGAGCAAGAGAAAGTGAAACGTAAAGAGGCCTGGACAAACTCTTGTACGTATACTGGTCGTCTGGCTGTTACGGGCAATGATGGGCTTTCTTCATACGGAAGTGCTCTCGATCGTGCCACACGCGCCATCGCCGAAGCATTGGAGGTCGACACAGGTGACCAGGAGCCTGACAGCCTCGCAGCTGCTGCACATCTGTTTCTATATGCGGGGTCAGAGCTATATCGTCGTTGCAAAAAGGATCAGAGGGACGGTATGTTGACTGGCGAGGCGGGGTTGTGGCAAGGTGAGGAGGGGTTTTCTATTGCGCGATGGAGATTTTGGTCAGAGAGATGGACAGCTTTGGCTGGACAGCAGAATGTATCCGATGTCGGTCGAAATACTGCCCAGCAAGCCCTCGAAGCGATGAGAAAAGTTGAGGCCTCTGGAACTTAGAGTATCGCTAGCGAAGCGAAAACTTCATCCTTCGCTACCAGTTATTCGGCTGTGATTTGGATCTGGATTTTTTGTTTTATAGGAGAATCAATAGTCATGTCTATTTGTACAATTCTGTTTTTGTATCGTATTTCCCAATCATCTAGAACAGTACGGACTGTGGGCAAAGCAGCACGAAAATTGCACATAAACAATAAGCCTTTGTAACGCCTGTCCCTGCATCCCGAAACGCACTGGGGGCACACTGTCGAAAACAAAATGTAATAAAATGTTGACCGCAGAGAATGAGAAAACATAGTGTGGTAGAGAACAGGAAGAATATCAGTTTGCCTCGTCAACAGGTCATTGGCCTGCAATACGAAAGAAAGGAGGGTCTATTGCGCAGGTCCAGGGACAATGGTTTTCTCCGGATCAGGTCCTGGTTGCATCGCCCCTAGCAGATATTTAGGATGGAGTAGACTAGGCGTTATCAAGTATCTCACTTACTCTTTACTTCCGTCGAATGCTCAATTGCATGAAGAGCAGAATAAACATGCCACTCTTGCATGCCGGGAATATGTATCTAGCGATCGTTGTCTGTTACAGCGTCCTGCATCCAACCATTGTCGCGAGAGTATTGGAAGAATTCAGCTGTGAAAGCAGACTCTAAACGGCGAATATAGGATCTCCTTAGAGGCTTGGCTTGGGTCTTGAATTCAAGGATAGAGAACCCCCATTGTTCGATTCGATGTTTGATAAAGGTATTGCGAGCCAACTATCAACACGGTTAGAAGGGACATTATATTACGAAGGTCATAGGTATTTACAAGAAGATTACTCCATTGATCATTGTGAGAGGACCAATTCGATGTTCCAACTGCCTCGTTCATGCGTTGCTGTACAATCACCGATGCGGCTCTAGCTGGCACAGCCATCCTTTTGGATAAGTAAATCAGGACGGGAGGTGTATGAATGCGCCTAGTGAGGTCATTTCTCATGTGTTACACAGGCGTTTACTTTTTACACTTGTCCACTTTTGTATAAGCGTGCTCTGAAAACCCACCTGAGGCAACAAAAAAGCTGGACTGATACGCTACTCCACGAATGGTCTCAACTAAACTACTAAACTAAACAGTAGTAACGACCACAGCTGGCACCATGTAGTTGCCAAGTTATTGTGACCCACACGCTAACAGAAGGGTATAAAAGGAGCCCTCCCTCTCACAGCTGTTCTCCTTTCCTTTCCAGACTTTTCTCAGTCAAATAAGTGTGTAGGCAATATCTTTTTATATTTGCCTTCCACAATTCGAGAAGGAAAACTCGTTCAAACCCAACCAATGAGTACCACACAATTTTTGTACCCCTTCACCGTTCATTCGGTTTCTCGTTTTTCATTGCAGAGGTTGGCTTGCCAGCACTGTGAAGAAGAATCGCGCTGTGAGGAAGAAATGCCAGCTGAATCTGGACATGAATCCCAAACTGGGCCCGCCCATAACTATGAACGCGGTGTCATGTTGCTGGAAACCCAAAGCGTGGAGACGAGGGTTGGCGGATGGTTTGAAGATTGCTTGCATTGGAAATATATTCCTTGAAAATCTGAAGCAGAAGTCATAGAGTTGCGGAGGAGTATTTAGAGCAGCACTCGTTGTGTATCAACGTAGTGCAACCAGGCAATATAAGTGCCAAAGTATAACTAAATAATTCTTCCCAATTTTGGTTCTAAGGGGGCGATTAGATTCGAACAATAAGAGAGAGAAGAAGCAGAGAGGGAAGAGTTATGTAAGGATTAGAGATGTTGCCAGAAATTACATTTCTGATCCAGTATTCGGAGCACTGCTGTCAATCGACAGATTCTCTGTGTAAAGCTTGGCGTCATTACTCTCACGGGTGGCCGCAGGCGGTCCTGTGAACCTACTGTGGCCTGAGCCGGCAAGTATATTGCAACGAACATCCACCTCTTCTGCACCCCAAACTTCAACTACGCGCATATAGAAAAACCCGGGATTTGTCAAGAGTACTTATAGCTGGACCTGCCTCTGCCACCCGAATTTTGAGATGGAATCATCGACGTGCATCGCACCACGCGCATCCAAGGTTTCTGTGCAGCGTGCTATGAACGGTGCTATTGGGACTATTCGATGGTACGGGCGCCGAGATATCCGATGGTTTAATCTCCTAGCAGCTCGGAATCAGTTTGTTGCTGATCAACTGCAAAAAGACATCTCAATCGACCAATTTAAGCGACTTGGCCCTGGAGAGAAGCTTGCCACAATACAGCTGTTATCCCAGGCCTTCAGCGACGAATTCCACCAGTATACTCGAGACAATAGTTGGATGCAAGAGCAGTGGGCGAAAACTTAGACTGGATTAATATAAAAGGCATGAGTACTTGGCATATCAAAGCTGCTCTGTTCTCTTTGCAAAGTGTCCATGAAAATAGGGAGACGATGTTTGCATCCGGATCAAGATCGGCTCCTATCCCACCACAAACAGATGACAGTGCCAGAAATGATACAAGAGAATAACCGTCTCCTCACCATGCTACATCTTTCGAATTCACGCAAAAATACCATCCTTACCTTTGACGCAGCCAAACCATTTCCCCAACCAACCAAGACCCATGCTGTGCAGATTAAACACAGTTCACGCTCAAACCAGTACCATTTGCCCATACTACGGTCAAACTCGAGGCCACTTAGTTGTTGTTAACCAACCACTAAAGCTAACTTGGAATATCCACGATTTACGAATCAAACTGGTACCGTTTGGGATGAAGTTTGATTCAGACAACCACTTGATTTTTCAAATCTTTCACGATTATACGACTGCCTTACAACCTTTGAATTTATGATCATCAGAGATAGATGAGGAGAAGAGGGAGTGTAAGGAAGTAAGGGTTAGAGACGGTGCAAGAGGCAAAAGGGAGATGGGATGAGAGGGTGGACGCATATAAAATGTCGTTGATTTCAATCGTAGAGGTTCCTACATTTGCCGTATTGACAAGTTAAAGGGGGGATCCTCAAAATTTATATAATGTATCTTTGCATTGCCACAAAGCCGGATGCAAAAACTGAACTCATTTATTTTTAGTGGCTGATTTCAAATTGTTCTTTCCGAGAGACCAACGATCGGAAAACCATAAGTGTTCCCTTATACTTTGCAAGAATTCGATAGGCACATCAAATCAGTCATGCGAGTCCTGTTTGAAAGGGAGAAAGCTTGAGAGATAGATCCAGTACATTCAGGGTGTGGAGAATTAACAACCAGAGTTTCAATCTCCCGTTATTTGACAACAACATACACCTTTGGTATTTCCCTTCGACTGATATCGTGGATCACAAAACTGAGCATTACTTTCCCTCTCTCGGTCACAGATAGAACGGTATTATTTCTCGAAAAGGAATCTGGGCAGATATCCGGATCTGGAACACACAATCCTTTGGATATGTTTTGAGATATGAGGCACGAACGTCAAAGGATGTAAAAGTACGTTGAGAATTGAGTAAAAAGGGAAACGATGAAATTATGCGGCCACAACAACTTACAAGACTTCAAATTTTAAAAAGTTGTCTAAGCTCCAACTGCCTATTCCAGTACTGTCCATTCGCACTTTTGATAGGAAATTCTACTCCTCATTAAACTTGCCCTCCGTCAAGTTTCGGAATCCTTCGTCCCCTAGTAAACCCAATGTGTTAAATATACAATTTCAAGCAGAGTTCTCGGCATTGCTGACCTCAAAAGTGGAAGTTCACTACTATTTTATGAACTTGGAGTCAATAGAGGAGAGAGCAAGGTAAGACAAACAAGTGAGGGCTTATTCAAGGAGCTTCGCTAACTCCGTTCTAAAAATCCACCCCTCGATGATCCTCAATCTTCCCACTAAAGCAGATATGTCATTTAAACGAGAGGCGGGTAACCACTGACCTTGACCGCCGGGTTAAAGCTGAATCCTACCCTCGATAATTGTCTTGCTGTCAATAATTTCCTATCGTTTACTCTGAAAGTTCTAGTCAGCATCCTGTTATTTACTACTACCAGATCTAAAGCTGGAAGTCCAGCGTCAGCAAAACTTATGATTTCCACATTTTCGCTACCTGTTAGTAATATACTTACGCTCAAAGTTTTATAACAAGTCCTCACAAAGACCGTGGGCTCAGGACTCGCATAATATCAGGCCATCCCCTCATCTCATGTTTGTTGAGCTTGGAATAGAAAGCGTGAACCTCATAGTGATTTTTTGAGACGGAACCTAGAGTTCTAGTTTGTACCCAATCGTCTCATTATAGAACGTACTTTTTTAGAGGTACTCTATCTACTCACAACGAGTTCAGCACATGTGTTCAACTAATCGCCTGTACCAATTTTCTTCACTCCTCAAACTTACGTGACCCCTGCAATACGGATTCAAGTCTAATGAGAAACAGTCCAGGATCCCAACTTTCAAAATTCTCAAAACAAACCCATAGTATTTCCGATCTCAAATTTACCTCAAGATATACTCATCGGAGAGGAGGGGCAGAACAACAAGGAAAGAACCAATGCTGCGGGAACTTAGTTCAAAAAACATAGCTAGCATGAAGGATTATGAATTGCTGATTCGTTCTTTAGTATATCCATCCTTCCAACTTGCTACTTCAAGGCATCACAACGCAGATGAGTAGACCGAGAATCTTAAAACCGAGAATAACTCAACCTCACCAGTCCGTCCAAAGAATCACAACATCACAAGAACCAAATCACTGTAAACCCTAAAAGGCCCAAGAGAATTTCCAAATGTTTGTTTTTTTCAAGATTTCAATCTAGCTACCATATTAGATTCTTAATATAATATAATATATGCCACACCATGCCATCCCAGCAGCTCTCACTGATACGCCATCCCAATGCCCTACCTACCCGATACCCGTTATATGCAAAAAATAAAAGCAAACACCGCTATGCGAAACCCGATAAACAAAACAGCCGTCCACTTCCCCACAGTCTAGGTCTCCAGTACCTTTTTTCCGGTTCCAATATCCCGTGTCCATCGAAATCATATATAAATCCTCCATAAATGCCGTCAACGCCATATCTATGCAATAGAAAAATGCTCGCTCGAAATGCACATAACTCTGTCCACAAGTCTCTCCCTAAAAAGAGAGAAATGCCAAAATATACAAAAGAAAAAGCAGAAACAACAACCACAAGCTCTACAAAATAGCAAAACCCAAACCAAAAGTAAACAGCGCAATCACAACACCAAATTGCGGCGCTATACTTTGAGCTCCATTCTTCGAAGCAGACCCTCCGTTCAAATTCACTTTCCCAGTCACAAGGGCATTATTCGCCCCCGTCGAAGCCGTAACCGCATTCGCAACCGCCGTCGCACTAGGCACGCTCTTCGTTCCCGTGCTAATCTCCAAAACATTGTTGGTCGTAGCATTGAAGTTCGTCTGCGCAATCGAGATCTCGTTGTTATCCAGATCATACACCAAATACGCCGAGCGAATAAAAGTATCACCCATCACAGCACTGCCCGTCCCCGCTGGTGCAATACCAAAGATGCACGCTCGCGTTCCGTCGGAGAAGGTCAGGGGTCGGCCGTTGGTGGAAGTGATGAAGATGACGAGCTCGTTCATGGGGACTTTGATGGTGGGGCTGGAGAAGGTGAAGTCGATTGTGGAGGCGTTGTTCGCGAGGGAGCAGGGTACGTAGGCGGCGCCTTGAGTGGAGTCGTATTGGGCTCCTACTTGCTCGTAGATAGCTTCTGTCATGGCGTCTGGGAGGTAGGTGAGGGAGCTTCCAGAGTCCAAAAGGACGGCTTGGGCTTGGTTTTTAGCAATGACGGTGCTTCCTATTGAGACACCTGTGAGGGTGATGAGGAATTCGGCGAAGTTGTTGGATTCCCTTTGGACTGGGAGGGTGGCAAGTTGGCCTTGGAATTGGGCCGTGTCAACGCCACCGAAGAGAATGCTCCCGGTGCTGGCATCGAGGTCATTGAGCCATAAGCTGTAGGCATTGGACGAAATTACCCCGTCCGCCTTCAATTGGGCTGGTAAATTGTTGTATATCGATTTCCCAGCTCGACCAACCTGAACTTCATTGATCTGATATCCAATACCCAAGATTCCTTCTGCCGACGAACTCGAGTACCCAATTCCAAATTGTAACGACTTTAACGTTGTTGTGCCGATAGTGAAGGTGTCCGAAACGTAATCCCCAGATGCCCCAGATCCATCAACGTATGATATGTTGAAATAACTCCCAATGTACGAATATGTTGAAGAAGAATTCGCTGCATATGACCCCGCAAACTCACATGGCTTTTCCTTTCCTTTGCATAATGTTGAAGTAGGTGTATTGACCCATAAATCACTGCTCCCCGTATCGATATGTAATCGCTGTGTTTGTGGTGGCGTGCCTAGCGTGGCGTTCGCAAAGTAGAGTGTTTGCTGAAACTAGTTAGCAGAAGTAGTGACAAACGGGTTTGGCATTACTTACTTCGTTGTCTAATGTTGCTGATGCCGTCAACGCTCTCCTCCGTAGCCTGTCTCTCTTCACTGGGTCTGCTACAGACTTTCGTTCCGTTGGGAAACCAACTACTCGTGGTGCTCCAATTGTCCTCTTCTCAAACGCAAGACCTTCTGTGCATGTCGACAACAGCCCCGCGGCGACGGCAAATGTTGATAGTCCCTTCATCTTATTATAATCCTTCTCCACGAGCTGAATTCCTACACCTGTTTCTTTTCCCGGGCCCCCAAACCACAGATATATGTCCTTCTGGCTGATGACGCGGCAGTGTACTAGTGCAGTTCGGAATTCGGTATCGTAGCTATGCAGATGTTAAAAACCACAATTCCCCAGAAAAATCTTACTCGGCTGTCTAGCGGTAGAGGGTGTATTCGTAATATCGAACGATTGTAGAAGACTGACAGAAAAGTATTCAATACTTGACTGGAAAGTGCAGGAGGCGAATTCGTTTCTTCTAGACGTCTGAATGTCGCTTTTTTCAAATCACCCCAACAATTACTCCCAATTATTTCCTCCCAACAACAACAAACTCAATGTTCGAGTGATTGTTATTGTGGTGCTTGTAATGTTTGCCCTTAATCTATTCGTAAGTTGGGGCGCTGCAAGGCTATGCAAGTGATATTGATGTTCAACGGCAAACTTCGCGAGAGGCTGAAAAAGGTAGGACCAGGACACAGTCGAGGAGGGAGTGGGTAGAAACGGAAAGATATTGGAAAAGGTCAAATGAAACGACCAGACAATTCGCGCCAAGGGGATGTGAAAAGAGGAGAAGAATATCTCAGTGCCCAGCCTGCTGCGGTGTTGTATCGGCCATGGCAAGTCATGGCACGAATGGCGATTTGGGGAGAGGACTTTGTATGTCTTGGCTCTTTTCTTTGGTACCGTGCAGGGGGGAGGTCGAATGCTAGACTTGTCCACAAAGTGACGCGGCCCTCGCGCAGAAATCCAATAAGAGAAGAGGAGATGGGAATCCACACATTTCTCCACGTCAAGGGTTTCCAAAGATCGCTTGAAGTGTCGTCAAGGGGAATTTCTGAAAGTTGGTGGGGGAAGTGTCGAGTCAAATCGAGGCGAGTCTCGCAGGCTGGCAGCTTTCTCAATGTTTGTTGGAAAAACAACCAATCTGGTGCGTTTGCTCGCGCCCTTCTCGCAGCAGCCCTCGGCATTTGTCCGAATGGAATCCAAGACTTGGGGGGAGAGGAGGTGGCGCTCGTCCCTTCTCGACGCAGATCAGACGTGGAAAGATTGGAGCTGGAGGCTGAAGCATTGGCTTCCAGGGGGGGGGAGCCCAGAAGGGTAAGACTTTGAAACGTGAGAGAGAAAAGCTGACACGGACACAGGAAGAGAGGTGGAATCTGAGATGCGATGCCCCTCTCCATGGACGCTCGTCGTCACTCGAACTGCGCCATGAGAGGAAAACATTTTGAAGTTGAGGGAAAGGGAGGAGAAGATTGGGGAGGATATTCAAACATTGAAGCGCTCAATGGATCGTCTCGTAAGTCGTGGATCGTGAGTCGTATCGTCGTGGTGAGCGTAAGCAGTGGACGAGTGTGAGTGTTCGTTGGTGTTTTGAAGATGCTCCAAGGCTGGGCGCCGGAAAAAGCGCTTGGTGGAAACTTAAGTCAGTCAGTCACACTTAAGTTGATGGAACGGCAACCGAGATCGTGAATTCTCGGGCCGGTCATTTGGTTGTCGCTCGCACGCACTGGGCTGCATGAGGGGACGCCCTCGACGCGCCATTTTGACAAGTTTAGAACCAGACTTGACTAAAATGGAAACCAGCCCGAAAACATCGTGAACTTTTCAACAGGGCTCATCCTTTGCCAAACTCGTGATCCTGATTTCGCGGCCTCTTCGAGATCCTCACCTCAATATCCATTACCAAATACAGTGGAGAAGATGATGAAAGAGATCGTCAACAAAACAAAAACCAATTCCAAGCGGCAAGTTCGCAACAAAAGCAGAAAAGGGAGCGGCCTGATGTTGAGAAGGATTGGGACGAAATATCAGGACAGATCTCGGATCCTCGTTGAAAAAAAGGAGTTTGCCGGTTCATCCGACTTGGAAACCTGGGCCAGGAATTGGCCTCGTTTTCCTCCTCGTCCATCAAAGACGCAGAGGGAGGTTGAGTGTTCTTTCCAAGCTTAGTGAGCACTGGCTGGCGGCTTGTGTTACCAATGCCAACATCTTATCTCAATATTGGCATTCTTGGTTCTCTCTTGTCACTCTTGTGTCGCCTTAGACAATCTTGCAACACGACCGCCACCGTCTTTTCCTTTCCAAAATCTACTTCATTCTGAACAATTCGAGTCTCGCGAATTCACAAAATGAAAAACCTCATTCCTTTCTAAAGTTTTGGAGATGGCCAAAGAAACCCGTTTTCGGTGGTGTTATTTTCTGGTTATTGCCCATCTTTATTTTCGAGAGATCAAAAAGATGATGATGCGGTTCACGGACGCGTGTGGTATGCGATGCCCTCGGGAAGAGAAAGATCCATATTCGAGAGCCCACTTGAGTCTCTTCGAGAGGTTCCTGGTGAATTGGTCTGAGCGAGGAGGATCGAGTTGGGTTTCCCTTCCCACTCAACATTCTTCAACTCAAACTCGTGCAACAGAACTTGACGTTGAGAATTGGTGTCGGGTACGGAGGTAGAAAGGAGTTCATCGCATTATCTCTATTTCGGTTCTCCTGGCAGGTGAATATTCAATTGTTAAGTCACGTGGCCTCTGTTTTTATCACGTGCTTTGCATCAATAATGGATCCCTGATGGTCTCACTCTGTTTTCCTGAACTTAGTTGTTACCTTTTGCAAAGATGTTCATGGAATTCAACAGAGAATGGACCGGTTTCGAGCTTTTCTTCTTGCTCTACTATTTGATTCCACATACAGACCGAACAGTTGCCTCTAGATGGTCACGCCGTCTTACTCTTCTTTAATTTAGCTATCATTAAGTCGCATGCGACTCTCACTTGGCCCCTCTACCCAACAAAGTGAACATCCCCTCAAAACAATCACCCGACTTTACAGTTCCTATAAACTTCTCCTTGGAAACATTACAGCCCATCAAGGAAGCGAATCAGTAACCACGCACACAATTACAATCACCAAGATTTTGTTCCGGAAATAGTAACCCCTCATAACTAACCAAGTCCAAGCCCCCTCCACGAAATCAATTAGAATCGTCTCCAACCCCGAACAAAGCCACAACAAGCACCCATCAAAATCCATAACGTCTATCTATGCGTAACGAGAAACCACCCGTGGCGAGAAAAAAAATAGAGCAAAAGGTTATACTCAGGTTACTTTTTAGACATATTATTGGAATTGATACTGATATGTTCTATGACCAATTCTCTATCAGTAGTCGATTCATAGTAGCAAAATATTACATTGTGGCAAGCTGGTGGGTCGTGCAGTCGACGGCGTCGGAAAGTCGCATTAGCGTTCCCCCTGCTCTATCACAACGATTAGCTAATCTCTGGCTTTCGGCGCTTTAGTAAGAAACTTCATCTTAAGAAGAATATATTTCCCAAGTTTTAAGATGGAAAGCACAAGATAATCGGGTTGCCGAGTTTATCCTGACAGAAGGGAAAGAGGCAAAAAGCACGCCAAGTGTATTACCGAGTTTCCAGCTTAGCTAATACAATACTTTCAGTCACGCTACTCGTATAATACTGTACGAAAGGGGGTTTCAAGTGGGTCTCGCCCACCCCAAGTATTTTGCCTTAACATATGAGGAAACTTATAGAGAAAATTCTAGAATTTCAGACTGTTAATTGGAAGAAAACCTTACTGTCGTATAAGGGCGGGCGAGACCTACTTAAAACCCTCTTTCGTATAGTATTCCTATATACTACCCCCCCCCTGGTTTACTTGTTAGCGCATTTTAATTGGCCACTGTAGCACCACCAAAAATGGGCTAATTCTCAACACTAAAGAAGTATAGTAAACTGGTAGAATATTAGGCAGTTTCCTATATAGTTATATAACTAAAGCTATTTAGACTTCTATATATAATTTATATATTATAACCTTAACAAATAACTAGTAGGAATACTATTAGATAGTAATTAACGCTTATAGCGGTCCTATAAAATACTAGACAATTGAGTTCTTAAATACTTTATACTTAGGTATAAGGCGGTGAGTGTGACGGTTCTAACCGCCACCACACCTCAGGCCAACCCCCGACTGGAACCCAGCGGATACCGTGCTTCCTGAGCCCGGCTCGGTTAGCTATAGCTTGGCACAACCTCCTGTATATAAGAGCTTCCAGCTCCTAGGCTTCTGTCCTTTCTTCTCTTCTCTCTTTAGCTTAGAATCCTCGTATAGACAGTTCCACAGTGCCTAACTTACACCTGGCGTAGTCGTGCATTCGTGTGCGGTCCATAAGCTGTGCGTGTCGTCACATTATTCTAAGCTCACCAACACTGCCTGGGAAGGCCATAGATAATCTCCCTGCCTGTCTATCTAGTGTAATAGAAGGACCCCACGATCCTCAATTGCCTAGCCGCAGTACTTTTCAAAAAAGGAGTTAAGAAGATCTAGAGACTAGCGAGACCTAGATACCACCACGCAACGAGACGAGCATTCCTCGAAGCAAAACAACAAAACTACAATTGCCACGATGGCACCCAAAGTACGCCCTGCAAGAATAGGACAACGCTCTACCAACAATGCCGATAACCCGGAGGACACAATCCAGGACAACGACGGCCTACCGCAAAACGACAACTCGCCAGCGGCTCAGTTTAAGCACCAGCTAGACTCTGACTACAACGACGCCCCTGAAAGCTCAAACACATTACAAGAGCAAGTCCGAGCACTTACCCAGGACCAGTCGCGAACCCAGCAATTGCTTGAACAGCTCCTTAGCCGCCTTCCGCCTCCAAGCAACCCTGCCGCCGCCCCCCAGACGGCTGCTCCGTCACTTCAAAATATCATACGATCAACAGAACAACAAACTTCGGAATCAACGATATCAAGCCCAAGCCCAAGTACTGGCCACAAGTACTCAGTGAAACTACCAGACCCTCAGCCCCTCTCCGACGGAACAGACCCTACGTTCCTAGGTTGGAAGATCCAGATCCAAGGAAAATTTAGGAGCAACAGAGACCACTTCCAAGACAAGGAAGACAAGATGTTTTATATCTTTAATCGTACGACAGGAGACGCCCAGAAACACCTCCAACCGCAAATTGACGAAGATTCTCAGACACGCTTTGTTTCAGCAATAGAGATAATCGACTACCTTACTTCCATTTTCATTAATCCAAACCAAGCAAGGGATGTAAGATACGACTATAATCGTCTAACAATAAAGATCACACAAACGTTCCAGGAATTCCAAACCCAGTTCTTACACCTGGCTGGGGAAGCACAGACTCCTCGGGAATGCCTTCGCCTAGACTTGTACGATCGACTGACGACCACCGTATACAGCTAGAAGCCGCCAACACTCTTAATTATAGTCCACTGTACCATCATTCTACAGACGAGCTTAAAGCTATTAAGCAGTATCTGGTTGAGAACCTTGAAAAGGGATTTATTAAGTCTAGCCAGGCACCCTTCGCCTCGCCTACGCTCTTCGTGCGCAAGCCAAATGGCAGCCTCCGTTTCTGTAT